>VOPJ01001027.1:0-71706 GCA_014673585.1 Semibalanus balanoides
TGATTGGTTTACAAACCGACCCTGTGAGTGAAATCCTGCTATGACATGATGCATTGCCTAACGATATTTTGATCGGAGTGAGGAGGATTGGCGTTACTGGTCAAACAACATGGGACAGACAGGACAGCATTGCCATATATTTATTACAGCAACGTGATACAGAGCATAGCAACAACTATTTCGAAATTGTACCGTATCAAACAGGAGCATTATTGTTTCATTCTGCAGATTGCAGCAGCAGCACAATCATTACGGTATTGTTTTGGCTGATGATCGCTCTCCAGACACAGAATCTGGCGTCGTGCTGCCCAGTCTGGGACCGTACCACGCCTCAGTGCTGCGCTGGTGACACAGCACCACACGGCACAGCACCACACGGCACAGTACCACACGGCACAGCACCACACGGCACAGCACCACACGGCACAGCACCACACGGCACAGCACCACACGGCACAGCACCATCACGGCTCACCACCACACGGCACAGCACCACACGGCACACCACCACACGCACCACCACACGGCACAGCACCACACGGCACAGCACCACACGGCACAGCACCACACGGCACAGCACCACACGGCACAGGACCACACGGCACAGCACCACACGGCACAGCACCACACAGCTCAGCACCACACGGCCGGGGCGACCCACCACCAACACAGATAATTGGGAAACGCCTTTCAGCTCTGTGCGCCGCCGCAGGTCCTGCCGCGGCCAGACTCAGCCCCAGACGTTGCCGCGGCGTCCGTGCCCGCCCCGACCGCGCCGCTTGCCGCCACCGAACAGACCCTTGACGAACGACTTGATGCCGCCCAGGATGCCTCCACCGCCCCGGCGGCGGCCGTGACCGCGACGCCCAGTACCGCCGCGCCGCCGGCCGTGGCCGCCCGAGGAGCGGCCGTAGCCGGACGAGCCGTGCCCGCCACCATGGCCGCCCGAGGAGCGGCCGTAGCCGGACGAGCCGTGCCCGCCACCGTGGCCGCCGGAAAGGGAGGAGCCGTGGCCGCCGGAGGAGCGGCCGTAGCCTGAAGTGCCGTGTCCTCCTGAGGATACACCGTGTCCTCCCGAAGATCCACCGTATCCGGAAGACCCGTGGCCTCCCGACGACTGGACCAATCCTGATGAGTGGCCATGTCCTCCTGATGATCCGCCGTATCCGGAAGATTGGTGGCCTCCTGACGACCGCCCGTAGCCTCCTGACGACCGCCCGTAGCCTCCTGAAGAGCCTCCTGACGAGCCTCCTGACGACCGCCCGTAGCCTCCTGAAGAGCCTCCTGACGACCGCCCGTAGCCTCCTGACGACTGTCCGTAGCCTCCTGAAGAGCCTCCTGACGAGTGGCTGACGGGCCTCCAGCCGCTGCCTCCGGCCTCGCAGGTCACGGCCAGCGCGGCCGCCAGGCCACACAACAATGTCAGCCTCTGTAAACAGATGACAGACAACAATGTCAAGCCTTTGTTAAACAATGCAAAACAACCAATGCCAGCCTCTGTAAATACCACAACAATGTCAGCCTCAGTAAACAGCATGACACACAACAATGCAGCCTCTGTAAACCAGTATGACAAACAACAATACCAGCCTCTGTAAACAGATGACACAAACAATATCATCTCTGCTAAACAGATGACACACAACATTACCAGCCTTCTGTAAACACTTAACAGATGTCACACAAGAATGTCAGCCTCTGTAAACAGAT
The DNA here is from genome assembly GCA_014673585.1 of Semibalanus balanoides. Taxonomy (NCBI): domain Eukaryota; kingdom Metazoa; phylum Arthropoda; class Thecostraca; order Balanomorpha; family Balanidae; genus Semibalanus; species Semibalanus balanoides. Next base: position 1,711 of record VOPJ01001027.1, read on the forward strand.
GACAAACAACAATGCCCAGCCTGCCGTAAACAGATTTGACACACAACAATGTCAGCCTCAGTAAGCAGATGACACACAACAATGCCAGCCTCTGCCATTAAACCGAAGAATTGCACTTCACTTCTTTATTGCCATAACGAAGCCATTTCATCGTTTTCGAATTCGTCGCGCGCAGAATGAATGCATTCCATTTTTAGCATATTATCCTCTTACAAGGCTTATCGGCACCTACTTATTATTGTTAAGGCAAAACCCGTTAAAAATTCGCCGACGCTTCGCGGAGCCAAAATGAACAAATACAACGATCATGAAAATCCACATTAAAAATGCTGCAAAGACTTAAATACACTCATAAAAATGAGGTTACAAGTTTTCGCCATTTCAGCCGACCAACCTTTAGGCTGACCGAAAAGCGTAAAAAATGTATTAGCCTGACCGACTGATTACCAAATCGATCACACAATAATTTCTCTTGCCAAAGTTTGGGTTACCGATTGACACCACGCACTAGTGGGAAGCCGCCACGATCAGTGCCGAAATATATGTTTTCTAATAATTTATTTAGCTCATTACCAAAAGAAACGGCGCACAAAAATGGTTCACATATTTCTTCAACGCATAGAAACTGCAGAAGAGGATGAAATATCAGAGTTAATTCTGAGAGAACACAATACGATGAGCGTCAACAATTTTCCAACATTTTTCTTTTCTTGTCAAGTCTTTTTAATTGCAAAAATGTTATTTTCAACTTTTTTCCCATATTTTGTGTATCAGCAGATTCATTTCCCACGAAGAAACCTGCTGATGTGGATTTAAGATAAATATGTTTGTTATATATTGAAGGAATGCACAACTGAATGAATCATGCAACCATTGATTGAATGTGGTTCCAGTGTCCGTTGGTTTGCTAGTACCTATGTCATATTTAGTCCGTATGAGACTAACATGCGGCTTGCAGTTTCCGTCGATATCCGTCTTTTCGTCGGTAACTCATTGTTGGTAAAGTATCGTGATCGGCAGGCGTGGTGGCTCGTCTTACCGTCAGCAGCATGTCGTCCTGTCGGCAGTCCTCTCAGAGCTGGCCTCTCCCCGCTTACCTCAGCAGGCAGAACGTCCTGTCGGCAGTCCTCTCAGAGCTGGGGCCTCTCCCCCGGTCTTACGTCAGCAGCTTGGCGTCTGTCGGCAGTCCTCTCACGAGCTGGCTCTCCCGTCTTACCGTCAGCAGCTTGGTTTCTGTGGCAGTCCTCTTCAGAGCTGCCTCTCCCCGTCTTACCGTCAGCGACGTGGCGTCCTGTCGGCAGTCCTCTCAGAGCTGGCCTCTCCCCCGTCTATCAGCAGTTCCTCTCAGAGCTGGCCTCTCCCCGTCTACGTCAGCAGCATGACGTCCTGTCCGCAGTCCTCTCAGAGCTGGCCATCTCCCCAGATCTTACCCGTCAGCAGCCTTTGGCTCCTGTCGGCAGTCCTCTCAGGCTGCCTCTCCCGTCTTACCGTCAGCAGCCTGGCGTCCTGTCGGCAGTCCTTCTTCAGAGCTGGGCCTCTCCCCGTCTACGTTCCAGCAGCATGACGTCCTGTCGGCAGTCCTCTCAGAGCTGGCCTCTCCCCGTCTTACCGTCAGCAGCCTGGCGTCCTGTCGGCAGTCCTCTCAGAGCTGGCCTCTCCCCGTCTTACCGTCAGCAGCATGACGTCCTGTCGACAGTCCTCTCAGAGCTGGCCTCTCCCCTATTCAGCCTGCAGTCTGCAGCTCCACTCCACTATATACTGGCCGCAGGGGGGGGGGAGCAGTACCGGAGGAGCGCGGGGGGCGGGACCGCGGCGCCCGGGGTGCCGAGTTCAGGGGCGCCTCCTCCGGTCCGCCCGGCTCGCAGGCCGCGCTCCCACCCCTTCAGACCACTCCCATGGCTCGCTGACACTCGCCGTCAAGCCGTCAAGGATAACGGCCTCCGTACGGAGAGAGACGGCCCGCCACCGGCGGAAGATGAGGCGTCACGCACGTCACGGCTCGGTTGCGGCTGTTACCGGCGTCACGGCTCGTCACGATGGCACTGCTCGCGGCGAGCTGACCTGCGGCTGCGGGGCGGCCTTGGCGGCACACGTCAACCGCGCGCCACAATGCCCGCAGACAGGGGCAGAGCTCCGACACGTCCGGCAATGAGAGGCCTGTCCGGCCCGCGGCGCCCCCGGGGCACCTCCCAGGGAAGCCGCCGGGAAGCCGCCGGGCACCTCCCTAGGTGTGTGTGCGTGTGTGTGTGTGTGTGTGTGTGTGTGTGTGTGTGTGTGTAGGTGTGTGTGTAGGTGTGTGTGTGTGTGTGTTGTGACTGAGGTTCACGGCTGGGGCGGATGCATGTGGGCAGTGCAGGCTTCACATTGGCCAATGGAACGCGGAAGTTCGTTGTCATATTTTGTTTGGGCTTTGCCAGCGAGACGGGCCCGATAAGACGTGTTTGCCTTGGGTCCTGCAAGCATGACTTCATGCGAGTTGCGTCTCGAGTCGTCCACGGACTATTTTCATAATGTGATGCATTGACAGGGGTGTTTTGCATACGTAATAGCAGGCGCATACGTTATAGACAAACTCCCTTTGCACAGAAGCTGTAAAACGAGATTCCGGGAACTTTATTTATTTATTTATTTATTTATGGCGGTTCTTGGCGAAATCCACACAGTGGCTTTTCTAACGCTGCGTCAGTATGAGTACATGGACACACAAGCACAGTAATACAAAAGATAACACTTCGAATGGGATGTGAACGGTAAAATGCAAAACACTGATCTAATTTCAGCAATACATACCCACTGTAACACATACACACGATGGAAGTAGTTTGCTGTGTAGCAAATTGATTTGATGGTCGAGTTAGACATGTTTTTCTGATGAAAAGACATCGCTTTGCCTTGAACTATTTTAAATGCTTATGACCGTGTGGTAGCTGGAGAGACCCAATTCCAAGTCGCAACTGCTCGATTTTTATGGGAAGCTCTCTTGGACACATCGAAGCCGAGGGTGTTTTCGCCTGCGCTCGTTTGCAGTTTACAGTTTTCGTTCAGCTGTGGCTCTAGTGTGCTGCTTCGGCACTTCAGATCGGCGCCTGACCAGGGCACGAACGGGCCGCGGCCCATCAGGTTACGGTCACGACCGATGCAGACAGAGCATCACTGAGGGCGGATAGTTTGCTTAAAACTCACCACTCCGAGTCCTTCCTGGATTGGGTGACACTGATAGCGATCTGCGTATGCCGGCGACAATCTGACCGCGAAGTTGATGGCCTTTTCAACTTCGCTGGCGCTGGATGCTGTTGTTGGGCCCATGCAGGTAAAACAGTATCTAATGTGAGAGAAGACCAGTAGACTCGATCAAGAGCTTTGTTGTTGAGCGGGGAAGCACATTTCAAGCTTCGTTTGATGGCAATTGAGGAGACCAAAGCAACGCTGGGTAATTTGGGCTGTTTGGTGCTGCCAGCTGAGAGTTGAGTCGATAAGTATGCCCAAAGTTTTGACGCTCTCTGAAGGAGAGAGCTGGGAGTTCTCAAAATTGACTGTGAGCCCGGCGGCTTTACATAGCTTTACATAGTAAGAGGGCCGTACCAACAACGTATGAATTCGGTTTTGGCGGGTTGATTTCAGGCCGTTTGTGACGGAACCATTTTTCTTGACACCGCACTTAGGTCGGTCTCGACCAGTGTGCGCTTGCTGTGCGAGACCACGGGGAAGGATGGTTCGATTCGTACATGAGCTGCCATCTGTCATCGGGTATGACAAACCAAGTTTGCATGCCGGTTTGACACATAACACTTGGATGATCATTAACGAACAAAAGAAACATCAGCGGTCCCACTATGCTACCCTGAACCACGCCATACGCGATCTACGCGATCAGCGATCTCAAGACTCAGCGCATTACCGCCCTTCACAGTCTGACGCCTGTCGGTGAAATAGTTCAAAAGCCAATGTGGCGCAATACCGTAACACTCCAGCTTGGCTAAGAGCGCAGCGCGGTCCACACAATCAAAGGCTTTTGACAGATCGGTTGAAACTTTCGTCCTATCACTTAGGCCCGTCCCACACGGATGCGTTTTGCATGCGTTGCGTTCAACCACGTCTCGATGCCTCTCAATGGGACGCATTGAGACACATTGAGATGCATTGAGACACATTGAGAGACAAAACGCAACCGTGTGGGTCGGGCCTTAGAGTATAAAAATATACCTATTGCACTGCAGCCGCGGAATGAGATTCCAGAACCTGCTGTCAATCTAGTTATGCAGGAAAAATAAGTAATTAACTATATTTAAACCACGTCATACCAGTGGTGGGGGCTTTTACCTATGCCCTATGCCTAAACCCCTGTGCCCAATCTTGCCAAATGCCATTGTAACGGGGTTTTTGGTGGCGAGCAGCTTAGGCACGTACTTCTACTACTTGTGCTTCTACGACTAGCTATACAAAGCCACTTCGCCCCGACCCGTACAAAACAGTATCGAAGGCAGGCCAGTCATCGGTGAGCACATAGGTCACTACACTGCACGGGTGAGGTGTTTTGGGGCTATTATGGGGAATTATAATATCTTCGTCACAAAGGGACGGACAAAAACAATTGAATCATGACCTGATATCTGATCCCATTATATCTTTTTTGGGCCTCACCATCGTATGCGGTCCTCCCATTACATTTAAATATATCTGGTTATATATGAGGTTAATTTGGTTCTGGTTTTCTGCATACCCGTGGGAACGCTACGCAGAGGATCATCTCCCACTGGATCTAACGCAGTCATACACCATTGCAGTCAGACTCACCCCCTCTCATTCATTCAATCATTCATCTCTTTCAACCCATGCTGTAAACTGTCAGGGTGATCTGCCTGACCCGTCCCCTTTTTCCTATACCCCCAGTGGTGCGTAGTGCTCTAAAACGGGAAAACAGTTCCACCAGTTATGTGGCCTGCCTATGGCTTCCATAGGAACTTTATAAAGCAAAATAATTAACAATTTGACCACCTAATTGCCAGGTCCGCCGTTGTAGCCTTATTATAGTCCAGCGCCCGCGTCTTACTGCGTACGTCATCCAACGACTATTCCTTCCGGAGCTCACCAAGAGACGTCGCCCGACACTGCTGCAGCAGCCTACTAAAAACCGAAGTCTCACTGCCGGAGTTACTACCTGTCTGATCGCGGGATGAATCCCGTTTCACCCGACAAATGAGATGGACCTGATGTTGTCTGTCGCCCTGCCAGTGATGTACCCGAGCTGCCACAGTGCCTAAGACCTCCGATCAATCAATCAATCAATCAATCAACATATATTAACAAACAAATAAACATAATGAACAAAACATTGGCGATTGGTGCAAATGCATATATGCATAAATTCAGGGGCACCTTCTCGCAAAAATACAAAAAATCGTCATCTCCCGACCACCGTCACGGGCACCACCCCACCGCACCTAGGGCCGACGCAACGAGCTGCCGAACGCGCCCGATTCACTGCCCCTCTTTATATCATGTCTCAAAGTTAATAAAATCGGTTCTCGACTCAAAAAAATAAAATATTTTTGGAAATGAACGGGCGACCCTGCCCGCTCACTGGTGCTCACCGATGTCATGATCCTGCGGAGAATTTGCTCCCAGGATCCACGGAGGGACATGAAACCCGAGGTGTGATCCTGCGAAGCCCTCCGGCTACCCAAGCGACTTACGACTGCAGGGGCTGCGGAGTCGGTCGGTTTTCAGGTGACTCCGCTCCGGACTCCGACTCCGGACCTCAGGAGTCGACTCCAACTCCGGCTTCCGGGATCGGACTCCGACATTCATATTAGCTGAAGCTATTGTCAACAAGGCACAAGCATAACCACCCATAGCATTAACCCAGCCAACAATTTAACTTGGGCACTGATCGGGCACAATGGTTTAATCCCATTGTGCCCGATCAGTGCCCAAGTTAATTGTTGGCCGGGATTTCTCCCGTTTCAAGACTGGAGATAATTTATTGGAAAATATAGCAGTTAATTTAAATGGATAGAAACCGCATGACCTTAGCTTTCGATTGTTTAGTTCTTGAAGCCCAAAAGTCCTAATGCTACCGTCCACATTAATATTTAAAGCAATATTTATATAATATGGCTGATGAATGAGACCTTTAACTCGCCTGAGTAGGCTGCACTTTCCTTAAAAACCCTTTTTACAAATCCAGGATAACTAGACAACAGGGTACGGTCATATGGCAGCAGCTCTACATCGGCATATCTGGCGCTTTTGAGCATGCAGTATATACTTACTTTAATTTTTTCTTCAATGACGTTTATATACATGAAAGTATGCTATAATTATTATTTTAATTTAAGTTTTAAAATGTCTAAGCTAAATACATTTCAAAAATATTGTTAATAATAATTGTGGTAATTTAGGTATCAAAATGACCTTAACATTTTTTCTTTCTTTAAATGACGTCACTTGGTGGACTACTCAGCGGAAGCCACTGATTAAAACGTTCTAAAATGCGGAATCGGCTTTTTCAAAATAACTTTTTTGATGATATGCATGATATTGTAAAACGATTTTACCATTTGTGTTTTTTCTCGTCGAGACACATCTAAAAATATATTTTGGGTGAACAGTTAGGTCATATCCAAAAATTGACCTAGCCTGAGGTTTCGGTCAAGGTCAAATTTATACGAGTTGATTCTTCTCCGACAGGTCCAATACCAATGGTAAAAAACCACATCGCTCTATCTTGATTTGTAAAGAGTTTATTGCAGAAAAAACCATTACGTGACCTTTGGGGTCACCTGAGTTCACCTTGTAGAGGTCAAAGAACAGAAAGGTGGACGTAGGCCTTGCACTTGGCAAAGGAGTTAGGTGATTCCGGTGAAACTGGTCAAATTAAGCTCATTTCCTATGGATTTATGCGTGTTTTAATTTTGCCCGTTACTTATAACTGGGGAGGTCACGAGCCTAGCCTGTGACCTTAGGTCCCGGATATGAAAAATTCGAGATATACACACTGTCCGGTAACTTATCACCGGATAATCTACTGGGAGTGTTAAACTGTTCGCTCTATAATTTTGGCTTGTGGGCACGACCACAAACATGTTTGGATTTGGGGTCACTTACTTGACCTGGTGACCTGACCTGAGAGACCCGAGGTCAAGAGTTGTACCAGTATGTGTGACATTAGTTCCTCACCAGCTGTGCTTAAATTTAGTGACGGCTGCGTGCCGTCGTTTTTCTGATATTCATTAAAAAACCTCGGTTGGAGGGTGGCCGGAAATCAACCCCCTGTGATTACGCGTTCTAGGGAATACCCTTTCACCATAAGACCATATTTCCATGTTTCTATTGTGAAGCCAAAGGCAAAGTGGACCTGCATCGCTAGCAAGGATGTGGCTTTCGTAATGGTTGCTTACTTTTTTCGTAGACACCTCTTAAACCTCATCGTTTTAATCGAGTTTGAATTTTCTCCGAAATTATTACCTTCCCATAGGGTTAGCATTAGTGAAGGAAGAAAAAATAAAACTTCACGCTTTGGTGACGTCACCAAAGCTGGAAGCTACCAATGCCCTTGACTGGGGGCCGTACAAATCGTTTTATCGTGATTCTTTATAATCTATTTCTAATCTTCTATCTATCGTTTCTAATCTAATCTAATCTAATTCTAAAAAACAATCCCGCCATTGACTGGTGGAGGGGAATGGGGATATGGAGGGGTACGAATATTGCCACTTGAAGAAAAACAATAATAATAGCTCAACCAAAAATATATAAACGTAAAACTTTTGGTATCTTATCTTATATCAATTGCATGTTTATCTTCTGGGCAGAAGTAAAGGAATTTTGTCGAACATTTTCGAGATATAGCGAAGTTTGTGACGTCAATACACACGATTTTGACGAAAAAATGATAAACTTCAACCGTCCATACTTTGAGCGAAATGCAAAACAAGTTAGAAGATAGAAAATAGCTCGGGCTACAAAAAGGCTATCTCGGATTTGGAAACATTTTGAGTTTTTTATCCCCAAAAAAAATCAAAACTTACCACAAAATCAAAAGCATTAAACGCATTACGAAAACAAAATATGTCTTAGAGAACAACATATTAGTAATTCCCCACCAAAAAAAGAAGAAATTGTATCAGCATTTTTGACTGACGTTTGGCTCCTAAAGCAAGAGTAATTCATGACATATTTTTTAATTGGATTTTCGTTTTTAATGACTAGCTACGAACCATTAAACATGACCTCTACATTGCGGAGGCAAAAGTGGTCTATAAACATACATTTTGTATTTCTCTTTCAAATTTTGATCTTATGAGACCTGACCTTGAACTGAGCTAGACATCAACTTTACTTAATTGAGGTTAGGTAGTAAAATGACTATCACTAGTGAATTCCAGTATAAAATAATCTATAAGGCAGGTGTCGTCCGACTTTTGAAGATCTTTGGCGCATAGTCACCTTTTTTGACCTGACGTTGACTTTAGCCAATAGTCTCGCTTTAGCCAACGCTGTAAGTGTACCTGCTATACCTTTTGGAGCACTTTTGGTGATGATGGTCGCAATCGAAGGCCTTGTATTTAAAGTAGGTATGGTCCATTTAATTAAATACCTTGAGTTTTACCTGCGACCTGACCATGACCTGAGATGAGACCTCAAATTGTAAATTTCTAATTGCTTTAGATGCGCATTATTAAGAGCTTTCGAATACCGTCTTGTGCGTTTTCCTGCGAGCATTGCTTGGAAGGTAACCAGGGGGCGAATATTGCCCACCGTTAATGGGGTTCAGCTGAGACCCCAGTGAATAGCGGGCTAAATTTCAGGTGATGTCATTACGGATCTGCATCCGACGCGGGCGACGACACACCCCAGGTTCTATTTCACCCACCATGACTTAAAATCATGTCTATTTTACCATTTAGCTAAAAATAATTGATGGAACCAAACCAAACTTAGTCGAAGGGGTATGATTTCTATAGTCATCTCATCGCCACAGGTGGTTCACTTAAATGTACCTAAAAATACTTTGCCCATGCGCTGCCAATAACTGACACCCGGAGTCGGAGTCGGCAAAATTTTACCGACTCCGACTCCGGCCAAAATCACCGACTCCGACCGACTCCGACTCCGACTCCGACTCCGACTCCGCAGCCCTGCAAGGAAGACCCGTAAGTTACGAGTCTTCCTTCCAGGGATCCACGAGGGACATAATCTCCGAGGTCGTGATCCTGCGAAGCACTCTGCCAATTAATCGACTTATGATATATCCTTTGCCATATAATATATAATGATGTATATGGTAAAAATGATAAGCATTGCAAAAGTTAAAAAAAAAAAAACGTTATACTTCACATGGCAGTAAATTGTGGTAGCTTGTCAGTGAGGAAAAAGTGACGCAACGCAAGTTTGAACAGTATTGGCGGGATCTTAAGCAGACGACAGATCGCTGTTTTTGGTCGTGGTCGAGTAAATACGGCCTTGGAGTGCGTATCGTTCTTCATAAACAAGTTGGTTCTGTCAACATATTTGTAACGGGAAAGACTACAGATAAAGAGATCAGTGTGAATCAGGGATGAATCGGCGTCAGTCATCCTGGGATGGATTTGTGACAAAACGGTAAGTTAAACCCAGGGGCGTAGGAACTCATTTGAAGTTGGGGGGGCAAAAGGCATTTTTAAGTCGATTCTTTCCATGCACCGTCCAGAGGCGTAATGTTAAAATCCGAAAATGTTGGGGGGGGGCAGCTGACCCCCCTGCCCCCCGGCTCCTACGCCTATGGACTTAAACCCATTTACTGGCGAATCCAGAGGGGGCATCAGGGACAAATGCCCCCCCGCCAAGCCGCCTGAAATCGGCACAAGACCTACACATTTCTTGATGTAGGACAGCTGCGCAAATTTTACGAAGGAAAGTCCATTTTAAAAAACGTCTATGCAATGCAAAAGGGAGCGAAATCCGATGAGTTTTATTAATTTTTGTGAAACTTTTCTGGGGGTGATCTAACCACCACAATTCGCCGTTTTAGATCCATCAGTGAACCCAGTACCAAGGTAACTAGTAAGTAAGCAAATAATCAGTTTTCACATTACCATATCAGTTGGTGACACTGTAGGGAAATGCTCCAAAAATAGAGCGCTCTAAAAATAGCGCCGGTGATGTCAGAGCCTGCCGTAGACATCCATGTTAAAGCTCTAAAATTAGAGCATCTTTATGAAAACTTATTACAAAAACCACTTGCAATAAATTGTAGCAAAATGTCAAAAACCAAGGAAGCAATACAAGATACAAAAATGATCAACAATAGTGTTTTTTCCTGTAAAAGCCTTAACAAACCCAGATTCACCTAGAAAATGTATCTTTAATTTCAAATTTGTGAAAAATCATGTAAAAATTTACATTCAACAATCTTGATTAAGCTTAACTGTCAAATTTGGTTCTCTAATTTAAGTTTTAAAAATGGTACATTACTTACAATGGATCTGATGTGTTTTACAAAATAATAATGACAACTATATTTTCACAACACGTTACTCGCTCCATTTATTGAGCATTTCAGCACCAGGCAACGGCAGGTAATCCAAAAATAAAACAGGGATGTTTTCCTGTTCTGTTTCCTGGCAGTGACATATCCATAAATTTAATGTGACCAATCTATAAGCAAAGTTTGAAGTATTTTATCGCCATATATGCCATATATGGGTCTTCAAGAAGGTCGCAGTGCTACGCAACAGCCGCTTTGAAAAAAGTTCCTTTTTTCGCGCCCGCACATAATGTATCAAACTCTAAAATTGGAGCGCTCTATTTTTGGAGCATTTCCCTAGTGGAGACTGATATCAATGAAGGTTATAGACACACTCTTTTTTTTAAATTGACATTGTCCTTTTTCTTCACAACCATAATCGGCGCCGTCATTTTTTTATATATTTTTATATTGTGATGATTGCACCTGTCCGGGTATCGCCTATTGGCGGGATTGGCGTCACCAAAACTTTCAGCTGTCACCGTGTGTAGTGAGTAGGTAAGAGCAGGGCGGATCCAGGGGGGACAAAAGGGTCATGCTTCCAAAGGTTCTGAAACTATTATTTGCCCACCCCCTGCAAAAAAAAATCGTGGAACAAACGGTCAGCCTCTGTAAATTTATCGTAAAAAATGCCTTTACAGAAGTCAAAATCCAGCTATCCTCAGTCTAAAACAGGAAAATTTCGCGCCGCTTCGCAGCATGACACAAATTTCGCAATTGCTTATACAAATTTTGAAAATGGGAAAACGAATTGTATCANTATTTTTAGAAGGGCACATTTTCAACATTTTTTTCAACATATTTTCAACAATTAGGGCCCTTCGGGCCCTAATTCCAAAGGGGGCACATGGGTCAAGGGGGCATGCACGCCTAAGGGGGCCCTCTTGCCACCTGAGAAGACACTCTGGCCGCCTGAGGTGGCACTCTGGCCGCCTTAGGGGGTAGTCTGACCGCCAAAAAATGAAGAACCTCTGAAGAGCCTCTGATGTGCTCCAAACCCTCTAAAGACCAATTACTCCGTTATTCCGCTACTGGTCGGCGACGTTCCTTTTTGCGACTTTTTTGGGGCCTTGCAAAATACAGTGGCCAAATCACGGAGATTGTTATTTTCGCGACATTTTTTCGAGGGCCTTTAATGAGGGGGCCCATGGGATGCCGTGCCGCCCTTGTCGAAAGTCTGGCTGCTCTCTTGGCCCGCACTAGCCAATATGTGTGAGGTCCAGTTGATGCTCCAAAGGCCTTGGTTGCTCTGCATCCATGGAAGTAGTTTGCTAACTCCAGATAATAAAAGTTTGTATTGCCCATCATCCCATGTCGTCATACTGCATTATCCATCCTTGTAACGTGCCTTTTCAATTCGTATTCGTTTTGTTCGGTCCTTTGAACGCTTAGGAAGGGAGCCCTGTCAACGCTCGGGAAGGGGCCCCTTTGAGTCCCCCCTCCCTAGTCCCTTGTCGAAATCCTGGATACGTGCCTGGAAGAATCTGCCCCCCCCCCCTCCCGGATGTTCTTAATAACTTAAATACAATGATAGATATCGACGTCAATCTACATAACCTCATGCTTTATCAACTTCACGTCTTGTCACAGAATTGCAATGAAAATGGTTAAGTACTTTGGGAGAAAATGACGTTTAAATGACGTCATGTCGTACCATTTCGGAGGGATTTTTTTAATGTTTGACAAATCGTAGAAATTTGAGTTTTTGAGCAAATTGCAAATACAAATACCAAAAGAAAGGAAACGTTTTTTTCAAACTGTTATCTCAGATTTTCCTTATTTTGATATTTTTACCCCTACCCCAAAAACTTATGTGTCGTTGTTGTACAACACACTGTACTGTTTTAGTGTGGTCCCCAATTGACTACAAGGGCCACCCTGATCCCACTTGCCCTCCCCCTGGGCGAAATCCTGGCTACGCCCCTGGGTAGTTACTCACTATCAAGTGAAATACTGGAAATCAAACAATTGCAGGCGCAAAATAAACGCTAAAGAAGCACGAATTTCTGTTAACGATCAGCGCTCAGGCACCTCCTGAGGGTTCGACAGCGCCTTCCCACGCAGGGTTCAAACCAGCGCCTCCCTGAGTGTTCGACCAGCGCGCTCCACCAGCTACGCAGTACCGCCCACGTGCATAGCTGGAGCTGTTCAGAAAAAAGTTGGTGGGGCAAAATGCCATATTGACTTATGTTTTGTGTTGTAAATGTGAAAAAGTTGAAATTTTATGCCAGGAAAATATTTAATTATGCATTAAATATGTCATTTGTGCATGATTAAGGTGAAAAATGACCATTTTAACTCCAAGAAACCTTCAAATCTGTCAAAAGTTGGTGGGGCGAAACTCAGAGTTGGTGGGGCAGTTGCCCCACCATTTGAATAGGAAACTCCACCCGTGCCCACGTGCCCTGTGTGTGGCGACATTTGCCCGTGTCAGACGACTTGTTCAGCTCGCCACCAGCTGACTTGTTCAGCGCGCCACCAGCTGGCTTGTTCAGCTCGCCACCGGCTGGCTTGTTCAGCTCGCCACCAGCTCTCCGTACACCAGCCCTCCACCATCCAGCACATCCCGAGACAAACACCGGCCGTTATAAGCAAACAGTTTATTGAATTCCACTGTAGTACAACCACTGCTTTAACAAATTACCAAATGAAAGACGTAAAATGTACTACTTACACATAAGAAAATAAAAATCAACTAATGATAAAAACGCGCAACATGGGAAGAGCTGGAAGGAGGCGGGCGTCGGGGGAGCCGATCCGGACCGGCTGCCCTCTGACCCCGCACAGCAGTAACAAAGCTTCCAGATTAAAACGCGACCTGGCGCCTTCCTAGCGGCCAACAGGAGAGAGCCAGGCAGCCAGGCGCCTCCATAGCGGCCGACAGCAGAGCCATGAGTATATATTAAACCTTACATATACATATGGGCATGGTAAGTACGGGCGGCCGGGTGCCGGCGCTGCCGCCACGCGCGCAACAAGTAACAGAACCAAGCGATTTGAACTTTAAAATCCGTGCTGGAATGTTGGCGTCTCTCTGATTATCAGTTCCGGCGCCGTCTCTGCGCAACAGCTGAACACCAAACTCGGTAACGGTAACACGCAAAACAGCTCCAAAATGAGACAACAACAGCGCGCGGCCCCGTCTCTGCCCAGCCAGTCTAGCACAGAGCGAAGGGAAGTCACAACAAGAGTACAGTTGAGCCCACAGTACAAGCACAGTCCAAAATACGTTATTACCAATGGGACGCGCGTCGGCCTGCCTCGCCACGGGGCGGCTCAGGCTCGATGTCGCCGCGCCGGACGTGTCTATACAAGGCGGCGGCGGCGGCGGCGGCGACACTGGCGCGCGCGACGGGCGCGCCGTGGCCAGATATGACGTGTGGAGCGGCGCAGACGGCCCGGCCGCGCCGCCGCCGCCGCGCGCGTGAGCAGCGCACGCACACTAGCCAACTAACACGCACACACCAACTACGTAGTAAAATATACTCAACAATAATGGTACACACGCCGTCCCGGCGGTGGGCGCGCGATCGGCCGCCAGCCAGAAGCGAAGCGAACAGGCGGGCGGACCAACGACAATCCGCTGCACGGCACCGCGGCCCGCCTCTGAAAGGCAGAGAACACGACCTTGCTGGCCCACTCCCCTCCCTCCCCACCTCCTCTTCCTTCTGGTGCGGGGGCGGACAGAGCCGCAGTTTCTGCGGGCGGCGGCCACCCGGGACCACAGCCCGCCGGCGTGACTGTTCTCGAAACACTGGTCCCATTCGGAAGAAATGTTGCCGTTGGGCTGCGCGCGCGGTGTGTGCAATCATGACTGGGTGAGTGTGAAAGTGAGGCGCGCACGCACCGCCGGAAAGGTCTCACACGTGACGGCGGCTCACCTTGTATAAAAGAAAACATTGCAAAAATACTGTCTCCGCGCGACGCTTTAACGGCTCTAGTGAGAGGCACTGGGTGGGCCGCCAAGGATCGCTCTCGGCCAGTCCCGCGCCCCGCCCGCATCGCCACTCCAGGCGGCTAGCAAAGTACAAAACCTTATAAAATCCTCCCACACGTCTAACCCGCGGAGGGCGGCCACGCACGTGCGTGCGCGATGAGGTACAAACAGCGTCCATACACAGCCTTGCGGGTGAGAAGCCGTGGGGGGGGTGCGGCGGGCGCGTGGCCACCGGAGAGGCAGCGGGACAGGGGCGGCGGGAGTGCGAGGCCGAGGGGGCCGGCCGCACCGCGCTGAGGGGCCAACTACATACAGTGTACCGTGGCCTGTGGCCGGCCAACACCCAGACAAATCGACAACGGGTCACAGCAGAAAGACGGCACGGTAAAACGGCTAAAAGGAGGCAAAGCTAAAATGGTTAAAATGCAAAAACTCAACCCAGCTTTAATATCAACGGAATAAATAGGGAACTTAAATAGCCAACAAAGTTAGATCATCGCTTCAACGCAAACAAAAACAAAACGGGCCCTCCTCTCAACAACACGTTAAAGCTGCTAGTAGCAACAGTGAGCCCGGGGGTGGACGCCCGAGCAAACGCTTCATAACCTGACTAGGGCGATGGCCAGCAGCAAAACAAGCGCCGCGAGTCCGGTCGGTGTTGAGGAGGCGGGCAGGCCGGCGGGCCGACGGGCGGGCGGGCGGGCGGACCAGTGGGCAGGGCGGCAGCGCGCGGCGGCCGACACTACACTAACGCACTCTCTGTACAATGGGCGGCCGCCGGCGCACACCGTCCTCCCACGCCGCGGAGCGCCGCACGGGCCTAGAACGGGTACGCGTACTGCACCTGAGATGGCGCGTACCGGTACACGTACAGGCGGTAGTCTTTGCTGGCGAGCACCACGGAGCCTCCCTCCATCAGTGCCATATCAAAGCATTGGGCGTGCTTCACCTTGGACTCGAGTGCGCTGATGAGCTGGCCCTCCTGAGTGAACACGGTCAGGTTGAAGTTGTTGTGGTTGTCGGCGATGACCACCTGGCCGAGCAGATTGATGCCGACGCCGATCGGGTAGTTGGTCACACCCTCGCCGCCGATCTTGCGCAGGAACTGGCCCTCGTAGCTGAAGACCTTGACGCAGTGGGCGCGGTTGTCGCTGATGAAGATCTCCTCCTTGTCGTTGACGGCCACGCCGTTGGGGAACTCGAGGTGGCGGCTGCAGCCGAACCGCTTCAACACATCGCCGAAGTAGTCGAACACGAGCACGCGCATCACCTTGCATTCGACGACCACGATGCGGTTCTTGTTGTCGACCGTGACGCCACGCGGGTGCTGCAGGATGTCGGCGCCGAACTTGCGGACGAACGCGCCGTACTGGTTGTAGATCTGGATCTGGTGCGTCGGCGAGCGCTCCGTCACGACGATGTCGCCGCTCTGTTTGTTGACAAACACGCGGTTCGGGTACAGCAGCTGGCCTTCGCGCTTGCCACACTCGCCGAAGCTGAACTGGAAGCGGCCCTCCTTGTCGAACACCTGAATGCGGTGGTTGTTCGTGTCGGCCACGATGATCTCGTTGCGCGCGTTGACGGCCACTCCGGACGGCTCGGTGAACTGACCCTCCATCACGCCGAACTCGCCCAGCTTCACGTTGTAGATCATCTTCTGACGGCGGATCTGGCCGCGCGGCGGGTAGGGCGGGGGCGGCGGCGGTGGCGTCGGCGGCGGGCCGCGGCTCAGCTGACCAGCAGCGGCCGAAGGTGGCCGCAGCGACTCACCGGCACCGGCGTCGTTGCCGTTGGACCAGCGGCCGTACTGGCTCATAGAGTACGGCGAGAAGCGGCCTGAGAAGCCGCTGTCGTAGCTGCCGCTGAACGAGCGCTCCATGCCAGAGGCGCCGTTCAGGATGCTCTGGCCGAGTCCGCCGCCGGCGCTGCCGTTGCCGAAGCCAGTGCCGGCGCTGCCGCCGCTGCTACTGCCGCCGCCGGCCGAGCCCGACTGGCTGCTCGAGCAGAGTCCGTTCGACAGCCGGCTCGGCGCGAAGTCGGACAGACCGTTGAAGTCGACAAGGCTGTGGTGGGATCCAATGTCGAGGCCGCTGAAGCTGGTGGCCGGCCGCGTGGATCCGGCGCTGCTGCGGTCGTCCAGACGCAGCTGATGCTCCAGGCCGTTGGAGAGAGACGTCAGTCCGTTGAGGCCGCCGCCGACGGCGCCCAGCTTGCCGTGTCCGTTGGCGAGGCTGCTGCCGCCGCCGTTGCTGATGCCGCTCAGGCCGAGCGAAGAAGGCGGCTGCGAGAACAGGTCGCCTGACGAGTTACCGTTGAGCATGGCGGACAGCTCCGAAGGCAGCGCGAAGCCAAGGCCAAGATCGCCGCTGTTCTGGCGGCCATCGGACAGCAGTTCGTGATCGTAGCTGGAGCCGCGGCTGAGGCTCTGCTCCAGAGACAGCTCGGGACTGGAGCCGTGCGATGAGCCGGACGGGCTGCTCGAGCCGAAGCCGTTCAGCGCGCCCAGCTCGGACGTCTGCACGGGTGACGTGCGGCGGCTGTCTGCGGCCACCTGGGGCCGGTACAGGCCGCGCATCAGCTCACGGCCGATCTCGCCTCCGTTGCGCAGCAGCGACTGCGCCACCGACTGCTCGGCAGAGAAGTGGTCGTCGATCTTGCGATTCATCACGCCCAGCTTGCTCTCGGCTGGCTTCTTAAGCGCCAGCACCTCGCCGTTAAGGCCGAACTGCAGCTGGCGCTCCATGACGCTGATGATGTGAGTCACGTCGCCGGCCAGCAACAGCATCTTCTCGCCGAACTTCTCGAGACGCGCCTTCATCACCCGGTGGACCTCCTCCAGCTTCAGCAGCACCTGCTCCTTGCCGGACGGCAGCACGTCCACCAGCATCTCGTGACCCTCGTCGATCAGTCGACGGCACCGCTCGTACGCCTCGTTGTGTCGGCGGATCTGGCGCGCCAAGATCTTCTTCATGTCGATCACCTTGCGCTTCTGGGCGTCGACAGTGGCGCAGAAGATGTTGATCTCATCGGAGGCCACGTCGTCGAGCGGCATGCGGCGGTGGTCGGCCGGGTGCGTCTCGGCGCAGAGCTGACACGTGGGCACCTCACAGGTGGCGCAGTACTGCTGCAGTGGCTGCGATGGGTGGAGCCAGCACACGGGACGCTTACCGTCGGCGCGCGCCTCACCCAGCGACTGCACCCGGTGAGCACGGCTGAGCTCCAGGTGAGCGGTGTGACAGCCGGTGCACATGTACTTGGCGCAGGTGGGGCAGTGCGAGACTGCCGGACGGCCGCACTCGGTGGCGGCCGGGCCGCCCGAGCAGGGCACCGGTCGGCGCTCGGCGGCGCCGTGCTCCAGGGCGTAGCGCGCCGCGTAGTCGGGCCGCAGCTTCAGGTGGCCAAACACGTCACGCTCCTGACACACGGGGCACTCGTTCTTGCCCTCCTGTTCGACCCGCGCGTCGAAACACGCCTGGCAGAATGTGTGCAGACAGCGGAGCAGCCACGGGTCCTTGCAGACGCCCCGGCAGACGAGACACTGCAGCCAGTCTCCATCCTGCGGCACAGACAGGCAGACACCCGTCAGACACGGCCAGTCAGACAGAAGACAGGCAGACATGACACACAGGCAGACACGGCCAGATACAGGCAGACACGGCCAGACATCACAGTCAGACAGTCAGACACGGCCAGACAGGCAGACACACGGCAGACACGGCCAGACAAACAGACACATAGTCAGACACGGCACACAGTCAGACACGGCTAGACAAACAGATCACAGCCAGACCAGGCCACCGTCTTGTCACAGAGCAGGGTGAAGCGACAGCGGCGCCGACTGGCGAGCTGCCGCCATACCGCACCGGCCCGGCCAACAGAGGTCACCACCACCCGGCCAATAGAGGTCACCACCACCGGCAGCGGCACGCAGGGTTGGAAGCAGTAATGCGGCATGCAGCTTTCAATTTGCGACACACGGGTCGCAAGCAAAATAATAAATTAAATGAGTCAGTTTTTCGCTGTAACTCCGAGAATCTCTCAAACACCGGATGAGACTCTCAAACACCGGCGCAGGACTCGGGGCGCAGGACTCGGGGCGCAGAACTCAGGTCACAGGACTCAGGTCACAGGACTCAGGTCACAGGACTCAGGCGAGTCGCCGGCCGGTGAGGTGCCGACAGAGCAGCCGAGCCGGGTCAGACAGGCTGACCTTTGAAGCGGCGCCTTCATCAGAGCAGCTAGGCACCACTTCTCCTCCCGGGACCCCGAGACCGAGGAGCGGTCACGACATTTACCGCCGCCGGGCCCAGGCGGCGGCACTATGGAGATGATGCTGACTTAGGACAACCCAATCACGGCGCTAAGGCAACAGGAGGCAACGCAGTTTCACAGCAGGAAAACTGAGCGGTTTCCTGACAGAGTGGCACGTATTCTTCACTAGAATCGGCTGATTGTACGGTAAATGATAGTCAGAAATGCGAATGAGTTGCACGTAGCTACCCATGTTCCTGCAGACAAAGAGCCCACTCACTGCCAGCGGCCGACACAGCCAACACACAGGACAGGAAGACGGCGGCCGACCGGCCAGCCGCTGGAGACTTCACTAACCACAGCCGCCAGGGACGTAGCCAAGGGGGGCACGGGGGCCATGACCCCATCCCCTGAGCGAAATAAATGCACACTAATAGACAGGGATTATCTGCAAACCCCGCCCCCCCGTCAACAGCATATGGCTGAGGAGGCAAAATTTTTTTTTTTCCGGACGTGCCCCCCCCCCACCCTGGCAAAATACTGGCTACGTGTCCGACAGCCGCCGGCCCGCACTCCGACAGTAAAAAAGAGCCCCCCCCCCCGGCCCCCAGCACCGGCTGACCCAGCTCGGCGCGCCACCCAGCTCTCGAGCGATAGATAGCGGTTCAGCCGGCGGCCCGCGGCGCTGCCGATACGGCGCACCCGGCGGCCTCAGTACCTCAGTACGGCCTCAGTGCGACCTCAGCCCAGCCGGCACCGACAACGACTACAAACAGTGCTGAGCCAGCTATCGGTCACCGACCGCAGCCGGCTCACACAGACAAACGGTTCACGGTATACAGTGCACAACACAGTGCACGGTACACAGTACACAAACGGTACACGGTACGCACTACACAATCACAAGACGGTACCCGGTACGTCACTACACAGTAACAAACGGGACAGAAGTACGCACTACACAACGGTACACGGTACGACTACACAATCACGAAACGGTACACCGTGCGCACTACACAATCACAAACGGTAACACGGTCGCACTACTACAAGGACAAACGGTACACCGTGGCGCCTAGCACAATGCAGCAAACGGTACACGGTCGCAACCACACATAATATCAAACCCTCGCCCTGGTGGGGGCATTTTTAACTCAAGGTTTTTCCGAACAACGGAAAAACAGGGGCGCGCAGCGCCGCCAAATTGTGTACAGCTGTTTAAGCATCAATTGCCCACACCTTGTCAAAGTTTTGACCTCCGGTAATCTCAGGTCAGGTCACCAGGTTATGTCAAGTGACCTTGCCTTCCAAAATGCTTGTGATCGTGCCAAAGTCATGGTCTTTGTCAGAGAGATTTAAAACTTGCAGGATTGTATAAGGTTATAAGTACCTACAATCGGTTTATCTTGAATTTTTGCATCGGTGACCTAAGCTCAGATCGATTTTCGAATGTCCATGTCGAGAGCTTTCGAACGTTTTTTTTTCTGCTTCTTTCTAGCCCCTATAGTTTTCACGTAGACGGGGGGAGGGAGGTCATTTTGACCCCCACCATGGCAAGTTGTCTCGGAGGCCCACCGGGGCGCGGGTTAATATTAACTGACAATGGGCTTTTCAATCGTATTTTCATCAAACATATTCAAGACAAGTCATTATAATTGGTTAAATGTTCGTCACAGAGAAAAATCATGAATGACTACTATTCACTTCAAGTGCTATTTCTGTTTAATCCGTTTGAAAATGGTCTGTGACCGAAAATTTACCAGCTTAATTACTTGTTTTGAATATCTGTGATGCAACTACGAAGAAAAGGCCATTTTCAATAAATATAATGATAACAAACGCTTCCACCAGGTGCCGTGGCAGACCTGGCTGGTGGCCGTTGGTGGGGTGTGTGTGTGGGGGGGGGCTGCTCACCTGAGCTATGGTGGCTGTCGCTGGTGGCTCCGCGGCGCTGTTCAGTTTCCCTGACGACGGCGGGGTCGTCATCTTGATGAAGTCCAGATTATCTGCAACGAGGAGAGTGTCTGTCAGCTTACCGTCCGAACAACCCGCACGCACAGCACGGTCTACGGTGCTTCTGCTGTACAAGGCAAGGCGGGCACAGACATACTGGCTTTAAGGATTGATGGGTTAGCGGATCAAGTTTTCTACCGAAAAATGGCAATGGGTCAACGTCAAATAGTAAATTAGATTCAGAGATATCACCTGAATTTAGGGCATCATCTGCAGCGATAAAGGCATCATCTGATGCCTGTATCGCTGCCTGTCTCATGACATTTAGCAAAAATGAAACTTGGGGATCAATAAGAAACACTTATGACAAGTCAAATGGTGTTTGTCCCATCGAAATCAGCCAAGCGGTTCTAAAAATATATGAGGGGGGGGGGTAAATCTGCCCACCCCGCAGGCTACCGTAACTCTGGCCGCCCGCAGGTAATATAGGGTCAACCGTCCGCATATTGTTCCGTATCAAGCGGCGCATTATACAAGTATCGTCACAGGTGACAGAGCCGGGACCTTTCAAGCGCCTTGCTGTTTATGGAAGACTGCTTTACTATCACCCACCGTGATTAATCATGATAATCGATTCTCATTGACTGAATCATTGCACCGTTGTTAACATTGAAAGGTAACATATCAATGCATGCCAATAAGCTGTTACTGAGAACATGAACAATGATGGAGCTTCGGATTTACATCATCTACTAATTTGATTTATTATTTTAGCTCTCTAGCTCTCTACCCGCCGCTCTTTCTTCGATTTGTATCAGGACTATTTGTCCACATTTCCTTTCCCCTATCCCCTCTTTTCCTCCCACACCTTGGCTCACCCTCCCTTGCCGCTCACTCTGATCTGCCCACCACGCCCTGCCGTTTCCGAGAATACCTCACCCTTCCCTGCCTCTGACCTGAGGTCGCCGGCTCAGGGGCCTGACCTGAGGTCGCTGGCTCAGGGGCTCTCGAACTTATCGGTACCAGCCGCTGTGATCCCGGCCGAGATGTGGGTACGCTGCTTTTCAGACGGACGCTAGTGCACTACCTACCGCAGAGGTCAGCAGTCCGGGGGATATTGGATTCTTCGTGCACCTGTGCTGATTGGCACACACACAGATTACAACAACGTGACACCACAGACCACTGTAGGCAGCCGGCCGGCGGCGGGGACGTTTCAGTGACTCACTTCGGAATGATCTTCGCAGGAGGGCAGACCTGATTGGGCGCCGACTGCCACACTGGAGCGCTCCCCCCACTTGTCTGTACTCGCGCCTGACCGCGCTACTCCGTTCCACTGGTCTGTACCCGGCCGACCACGCTCCCCTCAGCTGGTCTCGTTACATCCGCCAGACTCGCTACCGCAACTAGTCCTGTACCGCGCCGAGCCGCTCTCCCCACTGTCTGCTACCGCGCCGGCCGCTCTCCACTGTCCTGACCGCGCCGGCCGCTCCCGACTGTCTGTAACCGAATTGTCCCTGCGCGGCCGCTCCACTGTCCCTGGTGCCGCGCCGGCCGCTCCCCACTGTCTGTACCGCGCCGGCCGCTCCCCACTGTCTGTACCGCGCCGGCCGCTCCCCACTGTCTGTACCGCTGCTGCTGCTGCTGCTGCCGGCCCAGCACAGCAGCCGACAACTCTGACCGGCCCGTTCCACGGCCGCGAGGCCAGTCTTGGCCAATAGTCTGCCGCGAAGCTGGACTGGCTCCGACCACGGCCCTGTCGGCGCCACTCACTACCTCACCCCGGGTCCCTTTCGGGGGCGATGGCGGCCGAGTCGCAGCAGAGCCGCAGAGTCGAGCAGTCTGAGGCGACCACGGCAGCACCGCCAGCTCTCCGAACATGGTCACCGAAAGGACAGCACGCGGCGGCGCCGCCAGCCACGTGCCCAGTCCACTGATCAAATGTCACTCTCTCATATCCCGGGTCTAGTTCTATGTCTCCGCAGTCCGCACCCACCAGACGCCAAATGTTGACCAGATAGTCCCGGCTCGTACACGGTACAAAAGCTTCATTAGTACCGAGCAGACGTAACAATAGCATCGTTACACGATAGCACCGAGCGCCTCTCTCCGTTGTCCAGTGTTTTAATCACTTTGTATGTATGTATATATGTATGTAATATGTATGTATATGTAAGTTTGTGATGATAATGATTGGGGTTTTAGGGCGGACCGGCAACGAAGGTCACATGGCGCCCATATGTATGTACCCATGCAGGAGCGCAGCCAGGGGGTTCAGAGGGAGCACGGTCCAGAGGGTAGCACCAGCTGTATCCCGACCCAGGCCGCGCGGTGACGGCCGGCCGCCGTTTTAGGGTGTTGTTCAGTTCAGTGGAGGTAGTGCATGCGGTGTCAGTTGGGGGTTGTTGGGGTTGCAATTCCGGACCGTATTTATTTTCAACCACGAGGTCGCACGGATATGGAACAGATGTGTAAAGAAAACAAATGATCGACAACGTCCCTTTTCCGACAGTTAGGGGCCCTGCAAAATATAGTGGCCTAAATGCGGGTTATTCTTTTTTTCGTGCCTTTGGGGGGGGCTTTGCCGAGGGGAGCCCCTGAGGGCGCCGTACCCCGCCTAGCCGAAGGTCTGACTGCGGCCACGGCCCATGTATGTAACATTTCATTTCAAAACAAACACAATCATCTAATCATCCAGTCCATGTAAAGTAAAGCATTGTAGAGTTGCGCGATACTTTACAGGAGGCGCCGCCTACCCGTCATCAGCATCCTGATGAGTAGAGCGGGAGCCAAGAGAAGAGATGGCCTGAATATGAGAGGCAAGAGCTTGCAGTTCACCGGTAACTCGTATTTTGTGAAGCAAGTGAAATAGAAAGCTGTCCTGGTAGAGCTGACGGGCCAGCCCAGTTCTTCACGTACGCCCAATATATGATCAAATTTGCGACGGCCCGAGACAACGCGCAGCGCAAAGTTCAGGACAGCGCCAAAGCTCCGGCAGACAGCGCCAAGCCTGTGCAGGATTAGGCATCCTCCATTGCTTCCAGAACACCTGACGAGACTGTGTCGTGAACGACCCCCGTCAAACCCCACAGCTCACTCATCGCCGTCTCAAAACAGCAACTTTCGCAACAGCGTCTTGGCCAACGCGCGGTGCCTCGAGGCCGCCCGGCCGATTGCCAAAGCGAGTGAGGCGCGCCTGAGAAGGTGGGGGGGGGGGCTGAGAGAGAGAGGGGGTCAGATGGTGAAGTACTGCGTCTGCCGCCGGCTCACTGGACCACTGAACTATACACTGGACCCGTCCGATAATACCCGGTCACCACTGCTGACGGCACAGCTCGCTCCGCTGAACCACCCCACGCACACCATTCCCACGGGCCAGCTGACATACCTACAGGGATACAGCACCACCAGAGCAAAGCTGTGATGTCTGTCAAGGCCAAATACATATTCCACCGATGCATGAGACTTCCACCGATGCATGAGACTGGCGTGCCTTTTCATACATTCGTCACCGCCACCTGACAGTGGCTGTCCAGACAGTGACATGAGGGCGCGTCATCAGGATGATGATTGGGGCTTTGGAGCGCCGCAACTACCTGGGTAATGTGGCGCCCATCGCGTCATCAGCAGTATGTGGTGGCGCGGTACTGGCGAGTCGTAACAGAGCTGCCGCAGGCCGACATCGAGATACCGTTCTGCACCCGGAACAGACCGCCGGCCGCCGCAACTCTCAGCGGGCCCTTCTCTTACAGAGCGGCGGCGGCCGGTCGGTGCGCCGCCGGGCCGCCTCCCCCCCCCCCCTAGCTGGGTACCCTGACAGCCGCGGGTCGGCGCCGGTCGCCCGGACCAGTGCGACGGTGACGGCGCTGCGGGGTCACAGCCTGCCTGACCTGTGACCCGTCACACCAGACCTGACCCGGCCGTCAGCCGCCGAGTACACACGACGCGCGGGCGGTGCCGGCTGACACCACTCACTTTCACCGGTCTGACCCGGCCCAATTACACACAGCCACACACAGACACACACACACACTGCAGCCCGTGACGGCGGCCGATTAGCGGCCCCGCCCCGTCCCCGGCTGCGGACAACAGCCAGGGTCGCCGCGCCAGGGGCACCGGTCGGCACACAGGTCATGTCTGCGTGGCCGCCAGCCCGGCTGCAGGTCGAGCCACTTGCGCAACGCTGCGCGGCCTGGTCCGGTCCAAGGTCAGGCCTATTGGTAAACAGTCGGTGCTCGCGCCGCATTACACCAAGGGCAGCTCGCGGCGGATGACAGTGACTACACGGTGACGCGGCGCGGCGCCGCCGACAGCCGCTATTGCAGCACGGCCGCCCGGTAAGGCAGCGCACGATTAGAGAGGCGGCATTGAGCAACGCACGGGACCTGGAGGCCGGCCGGCACGTCTCCAGTGCAGCCTGCAGGCGGCCGCCCGGCCCGGCCCGGCGCCCACAGCTACTTTCAAGGCCGGCGAACAAAGCGGCGGCGCGGCCGAACAGCTGGTACGAAGAACGGCGGCCGGCCGGTCAGGCGGGCGGACGGACGTGCCCGGCGCCGCTCTCGGCTGCCGACCACAGATCAGCCAGCACCAAGGACTGAGGAGTGCCGCCTGCCCGGCTCTCCTAATGGGATGAGCCAGGCACTCCAGTTCCCGGAGGAGCCGTATCGAGAAGCGATTCCGGCCGACTCTGCACGGCAGCCGCCGTAGCCGAGCTGCAGCTCCACTGCATGCCTTTGTTAGACACCGAAACGCCATCAAAGCCATTGCAAGTTGCAGGCCAAAGCTAAAGCCAAAGCCAGTCAAATATTTCGACTACCTACTTCCTAGTATATTTTGTTAATGTTCCTCAGTACCTTAATTCGCCACGACAAATAATAGCATGCAAATTAGGTGGATAACCAAATGGTAAAGACTACTTTAACATCAGTCTAGGTTGCACTCACATCCTCAGAGTTGGAAACTCCCAGTGCAGCGGTTGTTTGTTGTGTGGCCAACATTCATATCAGTGCCACTTCAGCAACAGGAAAAATGACCTCAAACAACAAGAGTACATAAAACAAGCGGCGAGGAAATAACACACTCAGAGTTGGCACCGTTTCGAGGAGCTGCAAAACATCACAAAATAGGCCAACAGGCTTATGAACAACAAGGCAGAAGCCACGGTGACGTTTGGGTCTCTCTCGATTACAGCAAAAACTGGAGATGATTGCGGTTAGAGACTGCCGAGGTCATTTGGCGGCCAGCTCAGAAGCTCGAGATTTGTTAACTCAAGGACGACCTTGCATGTATATGATTTGCAGGACTGGAATGTTCCGTTAAGTAGCCATGACAACGCCCTAGCAGCCGTGTTGACCCACTCACAGAAGGTCAGCTCCATCAGTTTCCACCGGCGACGTTCGGATAGGACATGGACACGGCCGATATCAGCGGCCGGCAGGGTCCTCTCCGCTGGCGACCAGGCGCCCTGCCATGAACTCAACACCAGTGCCTGCGCCCTGCCCTGCAGCCGGCAGACGAGACACTCGAGCAGCCCCGGCCCACTCACGGTGACCTGGGACCAAATCACGGCCCCACACGGTGACCTGGGACCAAATCACGGCCCCACACGGTGACCTGGGACCACATCACAGCCCCAGACGGTGACCTGGGACCACATCACGGCCCCACACGGTGACCTGGGACCACATCACGGCCCCACACGGTGACCTGGGACACACAATCACGGCCGCGCACATTTCGGTGACCCGGGACCACATCAACGGCGCCACACGGGTGACTGGGACCCATCACGGCCCCACATACCTGATCGGTGACCTGGGAACCAACATCACGTCCCCACATCAATTGCGACAGTGAACCTGGACCCACAAACGGCCCCAACACGGTGACCTGGGACCACATCACGGCCCGCACACGGTGACCTGGGACCACATCACGGCCCCACACGGTGACCTGGGACCACATCACGGCCCCCACACGGTGATCTGGGACCACATCACGGCCCCACACGGTGACCTGGGACCACATCACGGCCCGCACACGGTGACCTGGGACCACATCACGGCCCCCACACGGTGACCTGGGACCACATCACGGCCCCCCAACCACAGCTGACCTGGGCCAAAACGGCCCCACACGGTGGGACCTGGGAACACATCACGGCCCGCCACAACGGGGGGTGGGGAAAAAACCCCCCCTTTGGGACCACATCACGGCCCACACACGGTGACCTGGGAACCAAAACGGCCCCACACGGTGACCTGAAGACACAATCACGCCACTCACGGTGACGCTTGACGCACAATCACGGCCCACACACAGACCAAAAGGCAGGCGGGCCTGACTGGCGCCCACAGACAGACAGACAGACAGACACGACAGACAGACAGACAGGACAGAACAGACAGACAGACAGTACAGACCAGACAGACAGACAGACAGAAGACCAGACAGAACAGACAGACAGACAGAACAGACACGACAGACAGACAGACAACAACAGACAGACAGACCAACAGACAGACAGAACAGACAGACAGACAGACAGACAGACAGACAGAACAGAACAGACAGACAGACAGAACCAGACAGACAGACAGACAGACAGACAAGACAGACAGACAGACAGACAGACCGAGGAGACCAGACAGACAGACAGACAGACAGACAAGACAGACAGAACAGACAGACAGAGAACAGATACACAAGATTACACAGAAGACAGATACACAGAGACAGATAACACAGAAGACACAATAACACAGAGAACAGATACACAGGAGACAGATACATTCAGAGACAGATACACAGAGACAGAATACACAGAGACAGTATACACAAGAGACAGATATGCAGAGACCAGATATGCAGAGACAGATATGCCAGAGAACAGATATGCAGAGACAGATATGCAGAGACAGATATGCAAGAGACAGATATAGAGACAGATATGCAGAGACAGATAATGCAGAGACAGATATGCAGAGACAAGATATGCAGAGACAGATGCAGAGACAGATGCAGAGTAGAGTGGCCACCTTTCCTACCCACCTACCCACCAGTTGTGGGTAGTTACTACCCACGTGGGGTAAAGTAGCGGGTAGCACAAGCGATAATTTAGATAACGTGGGTAGTTGGCGGTAGCAGAATTTTCAAATAATTGCAAAAACAGTGGGGAAAACAGGGATATTTTATGGGAAATTGGAAATGGCTTGAACAATATGGCATCTCAGTAAGTGAGCAGGGATCAATACAAAACAGTTTAGCATTAAAAATGAGTTATTAAATGGTAGACATAATGATGACAAATTTTCTGTGTGGGCACTTGCGGGTAGCTGGCAGCCTATATGGTCATGTGGGTAGTTTGAAGGGGGTTTGCGGGTCGGGTCGGGTAGCCACAAGCCTGAAAAGTGGCACCTCTAATGCAGAGACAGATGCAGAGACATAGACAGAGACAAAGACGACAGAGACACAGAGACACAGAGACAGACGGCAGACTCAGGCCAGGGCCAGCCCAACTAGGTCACGCAGTGGAGCGGGCCGGCGAGCGAGCAAGCGAGCGGCGCCGGCGCGGCGGCCCTCGTTCCAAGGCCGACGGCAGCGCGGCGCGCCATGTTCGGCTCGACTGCGTCACGAGCGGCCCGTCGTCGCTGCTCGGCCGTTCTCGGGCCCCGGTCAGAGCGGCTCGGCTCGGCGGCGTCACCGTGATAGCTCTCGGTGATAGGGCCGGCCGGGCCGCCCCCCGCACGATTGCACACAGGGTGACTGTCGACAGCTGCACAGTGACACGACCGCGGGGCCACCGGGACACAGCGAGCAGACCTCTGAACTAGTAGGTGAACCTGCTTCTGGTTCATACACAATATCCACAGCATACAAAATATCCGCCTGGACATGTATGGTGGAAGTTATTGATGATTGGCATGTCAATTAATCGATAATGCCCTTTTGGGTCCTCTTTGTTCCTTCAGGTGGCGACACAGCGGCTGTGATTCTATATTGTTTGTTCGATTTGGACATCTGAACGGAAGCTTCGGGTCTCTGGAATGTCGGTACACCACATTCACAACCCATATGAGATGTTGGAAGCGGGAGTTCGGTGGCTGCCGCAGGCGGAGGAGTGACGGAGATGGCCACATTATACCGGCACAGAGACCAGGTGTTGGACCTCGCCGCCACATTATACCGGCACAGAGACCAGGTGTTGGACCTCCCGCCACAATTATACGGCACAGAGACCAAGGTGTTGGACCTCGCGCCCACATTATACCGGCACAGAGAGCGGGTTGTTGGACCTCGCCGCCACATATACCGGCACAGGAGCGGTGTTGGAACTCGCCGCACAATTATACCGGCACAGAGAGCAAGGTTTGGACCTCGCCGCAACATTATACGGCACAGAGACAGGTGTTGGACCTCGCCCGCCACATTTTATACCGGCACAGAGAGCAGGTGGTTGAGTCCTCGCCGCCACATTATAACCGGCACAGAGACCAGGTGTTGACCGCCGCCACATTATACCGGCAAACAAGAGAGCAAGGTGTTGGAGCCTCGCGCCACATTATACCGCACAAGAGACAGGTGTTGGACCCCTCGCCGGCCACATTATACCCGGCAAAGAGGAGCGGGTGTTGGACCTCGCCGCACAAATTATACCGGCACGAGAAGCAGGGTGTTGGACCTCGCCGCCACATTATACCGGCAACGCAGAGACCAAGGTGTGGACTCCGCCGCACATTATACGGCGCAACAGAGAGCAGGTGTTGGACCGTCGCCGCCACATTATACCGGCAACAGAGACCAGGTGGTTGGACCTCGCCGCCACATTATACGGCACAGAGAGCAGGTGTTGGACCTCGCCGCCACATTATACCGGCACAGAGACCCAGGTGTTGGACCTCGCCGCCAACACTTATACCGGCGAACAGAGAGAGGTGTTTGGACCTCGCCCGCCACATTATTACCGGCACAGAGAGCAGGTGTTGGACCTCGCCGCCACATTATACCGGCACAGAGACCCCCCACAACCAGGTGTTGGACCTCGCCGCCACATTATAACCGGCACAGAGACCAGGTGTTGGACCTCGCCGCCACAAATTATAGCCGGCACACGAGACCAGGTGTTGGACTCGCCGTCCACATTATACCGGCACAGAGACCAGGTGTTGACCTCGCCGCCACATTATACCGGCAAACAGAGACAGGTGTTGGACCTCGCCGCCACATTATACCGGCACAGAGAGCAGGTGTTGGACCTCGCCGCCACATTATACCGCACAAGAGGCAGGTGTTTGGACCTCGCCGCCACATTATACCGGCCACCAGAGACCAGGTGTGGACTCGCCGCCACATTATACCGGCACAGAGAGCAGGTGTTGGACCTCGCCGCCACATTAATAACGCGGCACAGAGACCAGGTGTTGGACCTCGCCGCCACATTATACCGGCACAGAGACCAGGTGTTGGACCTCGCCGCCGCCTCGCCGCGCTCGTCCTTGCAGCGGACGAGGCCGCAGAGTCCCCGCGCCGAGCCGACCCTGGACTGGGACAGCAGCAGACGCCACCCACCGGCACCACCGGTACACTGCCATGCTGCTCTGACCATTTCTGGCCGGCCACTGTACCAACAGACGGCCGGCCTGGACACGTACCGAGCGGACGGCGGGCACAGCAATCACCCCTGCCGGCCACTGTACCAACAGACGGCCGGCCTGGACACGTACCGAGCGGACGGCGAGCACAGCAATCACCCCTGCCGGTCACTGTACTAACAGACGGCCGGCCTGGACACGTACCAAGCGGACGGCGAGCACAACACTCGACAGGAGGCAGTCCCGGCCACTGTACCACTGGTCTCGGTCGTCTCCGGCATCTGCCACGGTCGGATCGATCAAGACAGAGACGCAACGGCATCGCTAAAGACACCGCCCCCGGTCCAGTGACTGTATCCTAACAAAGCGAGAGCTCAGGCGCCGTGCTGGCGGCCGGTGAGCCCCCCACCACCACTGCACTCCGTACTCACGCTTCATGGTCCTGGCTGTGTCCTGGCTGTGTATCCGTGCGGCGTCGTCTACACCATGCCGGTCAGGTGGCTGTGTCAGCGACGGGTGGTGAACAGGCACGACTGGCTCGGGACCGGGCGCGGCGCGTGAGGCGGCGACGGCGGTCCGGCAGTGTGTGGCCGCGTGAACCGAGCGGCCCGGCCACGCCATGTGAATGTGGCCGCCGGCTGACCTCGGCCGCCGCCGCCGCCGCCGCCCGGACGGCCGGCCGGCACCGAAAGTGAAAGCAGCGGCGCTCGGTTGGCGGTGCGGCGCGGCCGACTCTGACCCAGAGCCGCCGGCTGTCAGCGTTCACTCTCGATGCAGCCGCCGGCGGCGAGGTCGGCCCGGTTGCCGGCCCTGGCCGTGAAACGCACCGAGAAAGCCGGCCAGCACCGGCCGCTTTCAAGGGCAGTGTCGCCGGCCGACCCAGCCGCGCCAGAGAAACCCCGTGAAGAGAGGCCGGCACGCGTGGCGCCCACTTCCGTCGGCTGGCCGTGCCACCTTCCGTTCCGGGGTGGCGCCGCCCGCATCGATGTGCCCTCAGTTGGCGGCTGTGAGTCAGCCGGCGGCGTCTGCGGACGGCCGGCGGCCCGGGCCACACTCGGCACCCCTCCGTCCTCGGGCCGCAGTGGTGGCTCAGTACGGTATAGTCCGCCGGTGACTCATCAGACAGCGGCGCCACTCGTCCCCACAGGACGCTCAATGCCAGCTCGGCAAACATAACAACACCGCCGCCGTCCCGCAGTCAGACTGGAGCAGCCATCAACGAGCAACGAGTGTGACCCCCTCCCGCCATCCTAACGCCGTCTGACCAGGTGCGGCAGGGGGGATTGGAGCTTTATGGACGTGCCGTCAGAGTCGGGGGCGGCGCCACCAATTTTGAATAGGGGGACAGGTCCAGGCGCGTAGCCAATATTCTTATCAGGGCGGAAGAGCACGTCAGTGGCAGGATCTAATTTCGTTCCTCAGCCAAATGTTGTCGTCAAAGCCGGGTCGTCAACAGAATCGCATTTTGTGTAGTATAACTTGGTTTGCTCAGGGGGACGTTGTTTAGCATGGCCCTCGTGGCCTGCGCCCCTCTCCCTATCTCTGGACACGTCACAGTACAATAGGTACTGACAATAGGTACTGACATCCCAGTACAATAGGTATAGACCAGTGGTTCCAAAACGGTGGCTCCTGTGACCCCATTTGTCCACAATATCGACGAATGTCATGCAACATGTTATATAGGTTATTTTACATGTAGCTATAAGTTTAAAGTATCAGCCATCTTCACAACCTGACCCTATATGTCCGATCACAAAGGTTAATTTTAAAATTGATCAATATAAATAAAAAAGTGTTTTTAAATTTTAACCCTTTTATCTCGGGATACAGAGGTGACATTTATGATTGAAGTGTCTATATCTGGTCACTAAAAGCAAAACAAAACGCAACTAAAAATATGACGTCATGAGTTACCTACTTATACTTAGGGAGCCATAAATAATTCAGTCAAAAATAAATATTTTTCTTTGAAATTTAGTGTGGGTATCGTCCATACGTACTTTATATTTCTACTCTTACCTATATATTTCGTTGTTTTAAATATCTTTAAAGCAATGATTTTATGGATATCTTCATTTTTGTGGTCAAAGCAAGGCTATATAAACCGGTCAAAGACACAAACGTAAACGTTTGAAATTATATTTTGAAGATAGAATATTTTAATTCCTTTCAGTTTTTATTTTCAATTTGCATCGAAACTCTATTTCGTACTATCTGTCAAACATTAGTCGTTTTTCCACCAAAAAATGCACGACATGACGTGATTAACATGTCATTATCTACCGAAATACTACACCAATTGCATGTAAATTTTGAAGGACGACGTACCTATAATTGATGTGACATAACGTACTGTAAGTTTCATGTTGATATTACACTTTTCAAGTTACATATGGAGTAGGCATATTTTGCCCGGAAGCGGAGCGCGGGTTAATAAACTTCTGCTTACAAGCATTCTTGCGATAATGCGAAGATTTTAAGGCCTTGCGACTGCAATGGGGTTTTGGTGTATATCGTTCAGATTTGGTTGACAAAAAGCCGAGGCCCAAAAATGACAACACCCTGCCCTGCGTGGTGCGTAGCGACTATTTCAGGCCGAGGACCCCTGCCGCACTGGTCAACCACTTCGCGCTGACGGCCCAACCCCCCCCCCCCCACAACCAGTCAACAACTTGTCGATGATAACACGGAGCGAAATGTGGGTCTCCTCTTGGTCTCCTCCGAACTCGGGCTCTAGATCCGTCAGTGAGCAAACTGACAGCCCAACGCATCAATTGTTGGCAGTTGGGTTATTATTATACTCAATTTAAATCTCAATATCCACCTTCTGGAATAGTGATGTCACTCACTCATTCCTCTCAATCTCAGCATTCGCCGCACTTAGAAGAAAAAAACACACACACACTGCACACACACACTGAGACCCCGTCATTGCAACTTTGCATTTTGAAATTCAGCCTGAACATATTTCATACTCAGGGGCGGCGCTGGGCCCTTGAGACTAGGTAGGCAAGGCAACATTATCATAAAAACATCGATAGTAATAAAACTTTGCATCTTATATCGATAATATTGCATAATATAGGCGCAACGATAATGCTTTATAATATAGGTGGCAAGAAGCTACAGCTTCCAGTTCCAGCACATCTCCAACTCCAACCAACCCATCTTTCACACATAGCTATAGCGTTGTTTATGGCCTTGGTTCGTGCCGTTTCTCTGCGCATATTTGGGTTATGCTGCTATTTTCCTGCATGACTGGACAAACTAGTTCGCTTTAATACTTGTTTACAGCACTTAAAAACGCATAATAGCATTTTTAGAGGTTCGCACCATCCGCAATGTGACGCATTGATGAGAATTTCAGTGGAAAATTTATAAATGTTTGAAAAATCGCTAACAAAATCGTTTTTTAAAGCAAATTGCAAGTGAAAAACACAAAAATTACATTCTTTTCCACATTTTTATCCCAGATTTACCTAGTTTATATATTTTTACCCCTTAACCTACCGCTACCCCACCCACAACAAAGTAAAAAACTTATGTGCCGTTGTTGTACAGCACACTACTGTTTTAGTTATGTGGGCCCCCATTGACTACATGGGCACCCTGATCCCATCCCCCCTGGACGAAATCCTGACTACGCCTCTGACGGTTCAATATCTATTTTTCACCGTAACTCAGCCAAATTCCTTCGGCGTACAGACTACAGGGTGAATATTGCATTGGACGCTACACCGGCAGCATTCGCGGCTTTGATGGTATTTCGTTTCTCCGCGCGGAGGTGCGATAGCAGGGACACTTACTGCGCATGCGCCTCATCTGTCAAACCCACCAGTAGTGCACCCAATGGCTGCAGCAGACGGAAATTACAGTAGTTTTTCTAAGAAATATGACTCTTGTCACAATAGTTTTTTCAAAATAATCAAACGGAAACCCCTATGTGGCAGTAGACGAGCTTAAAATACAAATTGTATTCATCGATATTTTATTTCTGCAAGTTATTGCGCTTGAAAAAGTGTTTCTTTCTCAAATTTTCTAGTCTATGTGCGCCTACCTTACAGGCTTAACTTAGCTACCAGCAGCTCTACTATATTTAGATTATATTTATCAACAGGGATAGCATATGCCGCTCGACCCACATTGGCCGAGTTGTCTAATGACGGCGCGGCGTGCCTTACTTAGTACTCACTAAGAGCAGCGGCGGCCTGTGTTAAACGGATAGGCGGGCGGGCACCCAGGGCTGACATTTTACAATATATTTGAGAAGAACTATGGTGGTTAGCCAAAAGGCGACCACCACAATGTTCCAAATTTAAAATTAAGATACACTCTAAGACAAAAAATTTGTTGTGTGTTCGATGCGAAAATATTATATTATAAATAAATGAAGAGAAAAAGGCCCTAGGAATCATTCTGCATATCAATTTGGAACAGTTGTTAATGGTATCATATTACTCTACGGACTAGTTAGTCGCTTTCAATATATTGTAAAAAGTCACCATGGGTGCCCGCCCGACTATCCTTTTAACCACAGGCCGCGAGGTTGCTCTTGTGATCACCATATCGCCGCGTCATTAGACAAGTACTTCCGGCCCAATGCGCCTTCCATCTCTTATACAGAGTTCAGTGACTATTTATACACAAGGCTGGTCCGAGAATCTAGTCAGGACCGAGTAGGCAAGCTGTAAGGTAAGGTTTTATTTACATTTTTCTTAATTATGGTTCGGAGAAAATTTTCTTGAAAAATTGGGAAAATTTGCTCCAAAATAAGCCTATTCCAATAGCGGAAATTCATCTAAAACAAAGATAAAAAATGAAAAGAAGGGAAGATAAATATCGGTATATGGCGAAGGCTACCGAACTGGGTAGGCATTGCCTACCTTGCCAACATGTGAGAACCGCCCCTGTTCATACTTCATATTCAGTCAAGGCTCAAACCATTTTCACTTAGTGTGCTTTCAACTAGCTTCTGAGAAATATATCAAAGTAATCATGTGCAGTCTGAAAAAGCTTCCGCGGACAAACAATCACGCTTCCATTCCACTTACTTCGTGTTGACATAGCGCCGTGCCGCATAAACCATTACACAGTCGTTCGCTTGTTAACCCTGTTCGCCGTCACAGGTCAGTCCACGATACCTCGTTAAAGAACACCGCGACCCGCACACCTCCCAGCACAGACTGCGGCGCCTACGTTGCGAGCCGACGATAACCACACAACCACACCCCACCCGCCGGCGACAAAGACTGGCGCGACGCGCCGCCTTTGTTTTGGACTGGCGGTGGCGGCGCGGCCATCGACTCCGACGCGCATGACGTCACGAGCCAAGCAGACCTGTTGCTATGGCAACGGGGCGCGCCTGGATGGGGAGCGTTGTCGGTGTCTGTGTCGGCGCAGGCCGCCGCCACGCACTGATCGACGGGAGAGGTAGCCGACCGCGCTGTCGGGGCACGCGCCTTGCCTTCACAACACGTGACGAGTCTCGGGTTTGACCGAGCTGCAATGGGCCGCCGCCCGCCCGTGGGTTTGGTTTGCGTTGTAAACCCCAATAGCAGCAAGGGCGGATCCAGGGGGGGGGGGCAAAGGGGCCATGGCCCCCCCAACCACCCAAAATCGGCGCAAATTTGACACATTTCCTGAGTATAGTGTCGTAAACATAAGGATCACAACTTTATCATCAGAGAAAGTTTCTGTTTTCAACTCAGTTATTTGATACATAAGCAAGCCGAAAATTCCGATGAGTTTCAGAATTATGCCGATAATTTTTGGGATTTGCCCCCCCCCAAACTGTCAAAATAACACTTTCTGGATCCGCCAGTGAATAGCAGTGGTGGGCACGGTTCCGCTAACCGCTAATTAGCGGAACAACTTTTCGTTTAGCGGATTAACGTTCTCGCTAACTTAAGAAATCAGTAGCGGACCAATTACCTTCCGCAGAATTTGGTTTCGCTAACTTAAAGTTCGCTAACAAACATGTTTAGCCTAAATTTAGCCATCCATCATCAGATGTAAGAGTGG
Organism: Semibalanus balanoides; assembly: GCA_014673585.1. Classification (NCBI taxonomy): domain Eukaryota; kingdom Metazoa; phylum Arthropoda; class Thecostraca; order Balanomorpha; family Balanidae; genus Semibalanus; species Semibalanus balanoides. The sequence goes on from VOPJ01001027.1 coordinate 37,973, forward strand.
GGAGGGGGAGGTAAGGAAGAAGGAATGGCACGAGACGCAGCACCCTTCCGCCTCTGCTTATATTATTTGAATTAAATAAAACACAAATAATTTGTTCATCTAATTAATTATTTGTGTACACCTTGATCGTCATTTGATCTTGGCAAGGGCGGATCCAGGGGGCCGGGGGTCAAAGGGGCCATGCCCCCCCCCCAAAGGTCCTGAAGACTATATGTTTTCCCCCCCTAAAAGGTCGGAGTACAGCTGTATAAAATTGCTTTGCAACAGTCAAAATACGCCGCCCCAAGTGAAACTCGAAAAATTTGCGCCGCTTCGCGGCAATGACAAGAAATACGAAAATTGTATAATGATAAAATCGGGAAAATGGGAAAAGAACTAATTAAGTGTCTGGCAGTCTCCCCTTGGCGGTACCTATTTGCTCTGCTGTCGCAAGCTGGACCAATCAATTAGTGGGACCAGGCCAGGACCATCTCCCCAAGCCATTTTGTCCCAGGCTCCTCCAGACCCGCAGGCACCATTTATGTGCGGAAAAGCCGTTCTACCGCTTGCTGTTTTCAAACAATTTGTACTGTTACCAATTGTTTGTTGCAGTTCGGCGCATATGTATACAGTTATTATTATTCCATATACCTATGTTATTAAGCACTTACTACCACCCGTCATCGTAATTAAGTATACGAAGAATATATTTATTGGAAACTACCTTAATTTCAATATTTGTATCATACCAAAATGTGCAATCAGGCATAGGGGCTATCTGAGTCTGGTTCCAATATTAAATTGTCGTTTTCCACGACCTAAAATTAAACTTTTACGCCACTTCGCCGGCGTCACATCGTGTTCGCCATCGTCATAACGAAGCCATCGTCATCGTCTTCGTTTCATTGTAACGTGGAATATTTTTGAATTAATAGCATGTTTAGCATTTTATCCTCTACAAGCGAACCGCCTATGTTTTTCTGGGTTTTATCAGGTAAAACCGTGAAAATTTCGCCGCCGGCTTCGCGGCGCCTAAATAACAAATGCCTATTTTAATATAAACGTCCACATTACACAATGCTGCAAAAGGCTTACATACACGCAGAAAATATGGGTTACATTTTTTGCGTTCATTTCAGCCCATCCCCCACTCAAAAATTATCGGCGACGCCCTTGGGTACAGTTGACAATTGAATATAGTTTCGCTCTGTTACTGTAAGGCAATGTCGGAACAATACAAACTGCAAGCCCTTTTCGATAACCAAATAAGCCGAAAAAAAATATAAGAAATATTGTGGATGCAAAATAAAGTGGACCAATTCCGGGGAGAAATTCGAAATTGGGGGTAGGTTAGGTCACCCAAAAACGGTTTGCCCCCCCCCCAAACGGCCGGCTGGATCCGCCCTTGGATCTTGGCAATGGCATACACCTTTTTGGAAAGCTCTACGTCTAAGAGCTACAACATTACAATTTCAGCTCTCTAGGTCTATTGTTTTTCAGGGTTTTAAAAAGAGAGAAAACAAGTACATGGGTAATAAAAAATAAAAATAATGGGTAAATACAAATACAGGGTGGGGCACATAAATTGCGACATACATGGGTGGAACTTTATATCTCTTGGGGAGGGCCCGAGCCCCCCCCCCCCAATGATGTCAAATTTTAACATTAGGCCTATGGCGTTGCATGGTAAGAACTGAGTTCAAATATATAAAATTAACATTAGGGCCCCCAAGCGATTTCATAAAGTTCCGCTTGTGGCGACATAATACATGCTTTTTCTTTTAACAGCATAACTCGGACAAATAAATAACAGAGCTTCCAAACTTTTAACATGTATTTGAACATCCATCTCTCATAACATTACTCGATGTGGCCACCATCGCACAGTGGGGACTTTTCCCGATTTAGCCTGACTTAATTCAAAATACTTTTTCTTGATTTCTTTAATTTTCATGCTCAAACAATGCACAATTGCCGTATTTTCATTTATGGGCACTCATTTCGCTTTGATATTGGTGCTTTTCATGCAAGGAAACTGACTGAATCAACATTGTGTGAATGGGTTTGCGTAGCAGTTGAGAAAGTGGCTTATGCGATGACATGCATTTAGATGCATCAGTACTGGATACAAGCAATGTCTGAGGCCAAAAAATCATTATAGCATGGTTGGATAGCCAGTTTCATTTGGGAATTTCAGCGCGTGCATATGTATAACAATTAATTACCTTTTACACCCACTACCTTCGCATTTAAAGAATGGTTTCACACGGCGGCAACATTGAAAAATACTGTATTTTGGGAAAACATAGACAAACAACAACTGTCTTTACGATGATATTACTACAATTTCTGTACCATTCGACTCCCCAAGATATTTTCTGTGGCATGACCCATACGATTGGTTTGCTTATTCTTGCTTCTGGAGGACTTATAACCCACCATTGACTGAGATCTCAGCAAACGTCATCTGACTGGAGGTTGAGAAAGCTTTTATCGCCCCCGGTTATCTTCGGAACCAATTAGGTCCGCAGCGCAGACGGTTTTCTGGGCAGCATCGAAAGCTCTCAATAAGACCAATATGAATACCACTCAAAAATATTCAAATGAAGTCACATTGTCAGTCCCGGCAAGGTCAAACGGTCAAAATCGACGTATTTCGGATGTAAATTCTGCCACACTCTCCTTCCAAAGCCTTTGAAGGAGTATCAGGATTATCCAAAAGGACTATACCAGGATTATCAAATGCTATCAAAGGTATTGATGCATATCTTACATAAGCTGCGATGTGACAATTGTGACAAAGGTCAAGGTCAAGTTAGGTCATAAAAAGGTCACTTATGCGCCAAAATCTACGAGTCATGGCAACACATGTTTTATGGTCTTACACGAGAAACTAGATAATAACACTATATATATTATATATATATATATATATATATATAATATATATATATATCATACTATATATATATATATATATATATATATAAATACAAATACAAAGGGCGTGTTTCTGGACCAGTTTTGCCTCGAAAATGCAGCGATTAAATTCAAGTGTCCGTAGCTGCAACTGCACGCTCGTTGAGCATCTTAGGCTTGAGTTCTTAAGATGTGCTACCGGAGAAGCGTACTGTTTGAGTATTTACATTAAATTAAATACTTGATCTCTAATTCTCCAACCTGACCCAATGGTCCCATGGTCAGACTTCTTCCGACAAGTCTTGGGGTCTCTCAAACCTTTTGAGCGCACAGATGCACCGGTTCTTGAAATGTGAGAAAGAACGTGCTATCGTCTATTAGAAGCGTCGGCACGGCAAGTCAGGGCGAAACAAATCGAATACCCAGAATCATAATTATACAATGCCATTCGACATTCCCTCGTCTCTTTCCGACTCCCAAGGTATGGTTAACCTCTCTTCGGTGACCTTCCGACGTCATTGATCTTCCTCGTTATTCTCATTGAGCTAACGAAGTTCAAATTGTACTCGGATTGGAGTGAGAATGGTTCAGCAATTGAATCGTCTCGACTTTTCACGTGAGATGAGTGGTCACAAGCCATACTTCGGTTCCTAAGGTCTGTTCAATGTCATAGAAGATCACATCAGGTTTTTAAATAAGGTCAACTTTACGGTCGGCTTAACAAATCCTTAAGTCTTGTAATACATTGAATTGACCACTATTGATGTTTGGGTCGGATTTCCGGTGAGCAAGGGCGGTTAATGCCGTTTAAAACTTCAGCCAGGTCACGGAACAAATAAGACCTCCAGGTGGCCTTATTATGCCTTCCCCAGTGGAGTGGTAACCTTATTGGCAATATTATGTCGAAACAGAAGGACTGCTTGTTGCTACAAGATGAGCTCGGACGCGGCTAGCAGCAACATGGACAGTACATTCCCGCTTCAGCATGGCAGCGGTGCTGAAGACCTTTTTCAAAAGAGAATAAATTGTGACCTTAAGTGTTTTGAAACTTGTTTGCCTCAAAATATGTCAAATTACTGCCTTGATGCTGACATGTTAAGCATGTATGCACTACCGCATATTCATAGATGCTAGCAATTAAGTCAGGCTAAATGGCAAAAATCCCCACTGTGCATCGGCTGCTTGGACCTGCTCGATTCGGCTCCTGAAGCGTGCGCACGCGCGCCGGGCCCGTAATGTGATAAAAGCTAACGGTTAGCGGTTAGCGTTAGCTTCCGCTAATTTTGTGAGTTGTTTAGCGATTTAGTGTAAGCGGATTTTTTTTTTAGCGGATTAGCGGTTAGCGAAGCTAACTTTTTGGTTAGCTGTGCCCGCCACTGCCGAATAGTTGGGAGAGATTTGAGCGCGCGTCCGCGTCCAGCGGGCTTGCCTCGCTCTCGCTCTCGCTCTCGCTCTCGCTCTCGCTCTCGCTCTCGCTCTCGCTCTCGCTCTCGCTCTCTCTCTCTTCGCTAGCCGCTAGCAGAATCTTCAAGGAGGGAGTCATCAATAGCAAATTTGCAGTGGTGCCCCCACCGATACCCAAATCTGAAAACTGTACGGGTCTGGTTCACTATATTTTGAAGGTGCCCCTATTTTAACATTTTTATCTTCAAAACGTTGGCTACCTATCAGACATGTGCCTGAATCCGGGATCCAGCTAAGATCCGGATATTTGTGTCCTGTGTCCCGGGATCCACATGGGATACCAGATCCAGGTACACAACAAAGCTGAGGGATCAAGAAAGATCCCAGATCCTGATATATGTTATGCCGAGGGATCCAATCAAGAGCGGCGCCACCTTCCGAAAGTAGGGGGTGGGGAGACGGAGGCATTTTGAAGTCAATTCTTTCCATGCAACGTCCATAGGCGTAATGTTCAAATGCGAAAATATTGGGGGGACGCGTACCCCCGTTGGCGCCGCCCATGGATCCAATGGGATCCCAGATCCAACTTCGGGATCCAGGCACGCTGGTAGGTGTCCTACTTCCTTCTTGCTAATTTTAGCGAAAGTATCTTTAAACTTTTTCCGGAATATCATGAATTTCCACTGGCGGATCCAGGGGAAATCAGGAGCAAATGCCCCCGCAGGAATCTGGGAGGGGGGCATTCAATACAAGTATGCCCCGCGCGTTTCTTACTGAACGTGAAAAGCAATTATCTTAGGCGAAAACTGGGAAAGTTAACAATTTTTCCGGGAAAGATAACAATTCATCGTAAAAACAGCCTCGGCAGCAGTCAAAATCCTGCTATTCACAGTCAAAAACTGCGAAAATTTCGCGCCGCCTAACACAGTTTTCGTATTACTTATACAAATTAGGAAAATTAATAAATAAATTCCATGAAGTATCCGACAAAGGCTCTCCTTGACGGTAATTCCTGGCCACAGGGCCCACTCCCCTCATAACATATTAACTTTCAAGCAAGCTACATGTTAAGCTAACTAGCCTGCCAAGTTCTGCCTGCCGACTTTGTCTGAAAGCGGGGTGAAATTCATTTCGAGTCACTTCGATCGCATATGGGGACCCCTCGGGCCATTGGGCCCCTTCGAGGCTCCAGGAGGGCATGTCCCCTGCCTCCCTCTGGATCGGAGGATCCACCACTGGCCGCTAGGCCGTTCAGGCACCGACGGCCGCAGTCATCACACACCGACCCAATTACCTCGCACTTGAACTAGAAACCCAAATCCCGCCGCGTCAGGCACATCGCCGGCGATAGTACCGCGCATCCCGCAACCGATGACTTTCACTGGGAGCGCTCAGTCGAGTGACGAGTGATGGCGGCAGCAGCGCGGCCCTCGTGATAGTTCACGACTGACAGCTCCACGGCCAGCCGACCACAATGTCGTGTTGAAATTCGCCCGTTACGATCAGCACGGGAGATCAGTAACGCAGCTCACAGACGAACGGCAGGCCATCCAGCTGACCGGTCTCGGAAAAGTGGCAGACACGTTCACGATCAGTGGTGTTGCGTCAAGGTCTCGCAACTGAAGCGGTGCCTACCAGGGCGGTGCGACACCTTACTGGGCTGACACCTGCGAACGACTGGCACCTGGGAAGCTGACAAGGCCGTATAACAGAGAAGCTGAGACCCGGCCTGGGACGAAAACCCAGCAAGTTTTGTAATAGCTGTGAGGCACGTAGCCAAGGGCTCCCTATCCGCCCTCTTTAAAGCATTTAAAGGAGGCGGCCGCCCCTTTAAATTCTTTAGAGAGTTGAAAGCACTTCAGATGCCATTTAAGGCCACCAGGGTCCTCTCTGAAAGACCAGGAGGGCCCCATGGACGTTCAATAAGCCCCTGTGCAGGTGAGAGGGGCCCCTGGCTAGACTGAAAGAGCCCCTGGGCGAGTCAAGAAGGGCCCCGATCATGGGCTCCGCCACAGGGGGGACGGGGGGAAGTGTCCCCTCCCCAATTTGTTTACTTTTAACATTACGCCTATGGCGGTTGCATGAAAATAATTGGCTTCAGAATGCCTCTGCCCCACCCTCACCCCTATGTACGTCCCCCTGGCCCTGTGGCTAAGCCCCAGGCCCTGAACTGCGTGGCGCTGCAGTCGGCTCGTCAACAGAGCCGGCTGTGCCGGACTGAGGACAGGGTTAGCCAACTGCCAGGAGACCTGGCTGTTACGATACACAGATCAACAGAGCCGGCTGTGCCGAACTGAGGACAGGGTTAGCCAACTGCCAGGAGACCTGGCTGTTACGATACACAGACTACGGATGCCTTCCACTGATTGACCTAGCTCGCTACATCTTTCATACGTAAGGGCGGCGCCACGGATTTTCGGTTACGTGGAGGCAACTTCATAGCAAAAGGTGCTATTGCTCAGAGAAGCCCCATTTAAACGGGTTTGATGGTTTTGGTTTATCATGTTAATGGTTTAACATAATAACTTTAAATGTACAAATACGTCTACAAATTTACATGCATTTACACGGTTCCGCTTCAATACTGCCAACACTTCGCCTTTCTGAGAAGGCCTTCAATCTACTTGAGTTGAGACTCAGTGGTCGACAGCTTCCGTTGCTCCGCTACTAAGGGAACTTCTTTTCCAGTAACGGAGAAACGATCTCGTTACCTTTCAAAACAGCTAACGGACCTAGTAACATCCGTTACTTTATAATCAAGTCAGTTACTCCGTTACTCTCTTAACCCGCGCTTGACCGGGGTCTCAGCCGAACGCCATTGACCGGGGAGGGGCAAATATTGTCCCCTCGTTATCTCCGGAACCAATGATTGCAGTGAGACAAGCAAGGCGGCGTTTGCAAGCTCACATTGAGACGCGTCTAAGGCATACTCGCAATTTTAAAATTAAGGTCACATATCAGGTTAAGGTCGGGTCAAAGGTAAAAATCGAGACATTTTAGTTTATTGCAGGCACGTAGCCAGGATTTTGCTAAGGGGGGGGGCACGTCGAAAAATGTCATTTTGCCCTTCAGCCATATGCTGCTGACCGGGGGGGGGGCAGTGTGGATTTTATGGCCGTTTCTGGTCGGTGTTTGCTCTCTTCAGTGAGTTACTCCGTTTCGGGCCTCAGCCTTTCGGTTCAGCGAACGCTGCCGAAGTAAACACTAGTCGAGATGCAAACTTTGTTCACAAATGAGTTATATTCTGAACTCTAGAATAGTAATATTCTGGACTACAGAATATAAGAGGGTGTATTTAGCGTGGTACGTACTTATTACTTGGAATTATGTATTATATTTAATAATCTATGAATATTCTAGAGTCCAGAATATAACTCAGTTGTGCACAAAGCTTGCAACTCCACGGGGGAATTCGGCGGCAGCATGACCCGGGGATTAGCTTGACCCGAAGGGCTGAGGACGAAACGGGGGTAACTCATTGAAGAGAGCAAAGAACCGGGACCAGAAAGCGGCCAGAAATCCAACGCTGGGTAGGGTCGGGTTTTCAGAGAATCTCATTCTATCTAGTGTGAATTTATTTCACTCATCAGGGGGAGCATGGCCCCCGTCCCCCACCCTGGCTACGTCCCTGGTTTATTGACCATACTTTCCATCCGGAGCATTTGCGACCATGATCACCCAAAGTGCTCCCTGGTATAATACACATCCGTCATGAAATAAAATTAGATTTTGGGCAAAGGTCAAGGTCAGGTCACAAAAGTCCACTGTCCACAAAATATTTTCGAAAGTCATGCGACACATGTTTGAAGGGCTGTTTTATACGTTCTGCTCCCTCATCATCATCATTTATTTTTCATTTTCGAATTGAAAAAAAAAAAACATATCGTGAAGGATATGTTATGCACCTTTGCATATGCACCTATAACATGGCACCTCTCCTATTCTGTGCCCCATTTCTCCTATTCTTCCTCCCTGTGCTCCAGCCCCTATGGCGCCGCCTCTGCTCAGTGCTCTGCTCATACACCATCCGCCAGCATCATACAATATAACCCCGCGAGGCTCCGCGTACCGCACTCGATGGGCCAGTTCTCAGAAGCCAGCAATCTTCCAAAGAGCGGCGCCGGTCAACCGCACTGGCGTCACTGCCGAAAGGTTGATCGACGCCGCCGCACCGGCGTGGCTCTCGCCGCGTCAAACTTGGCGTCGGCAGCGACGTCCGACGCCTCTCGTTCCGGAGAGCGCGATGATGACCATCAGTGCGACGTGTCCGGTTTCCAGTGGCCGCGCCCGACAGCAGAACTGCTCCAGCCGCCACCAGAAACGCACGCACGTCCAGCGCGAGAGCGACCCACCACGCCCGCGATAAGCCTAGCGGGCTTACCGTCGCTCAGCGGGCTGACCGGCGGGCTTATTAGCGGGCTCGCGCTGCCGGAGGAATCGATGCGCGAGCGTCGGCCGATAAATTGGCGACCGATCTGCACCGCCATCGACTAAACAAGTGGCCGATTACCGTGTGTGGCCGCCGGCTGACAGCCACCGCCAGGTAAGGCTACCCACCGGTAATGGCTGCCGGGCGCGGGCGGGGGCGGGGGACGCCAGAACGGGCGGGCAGGTGCGCCTCTCCGCACGGCCGGGCAGCAGCCGCTGCCCCCAGCCGCTGCCCCCGCCCGATCGCGCGCAAACACGATCGCACGTTGGCCAGCGAACAATGCCCGGCGGCGTGCACCCTGCGGCCGATGGCCGGTCGATGGCCGCTGGAATTAGTGAGCGCGCGCGCACTGATGTGGGTAGAGCTGACGGGCGTGCGCGCGGCACGGGCCGGCCTGACAGAGGAGCGAGCGGCAGCTGTATCCGGCCGCAGCAGCGGATCAGCCGGCGGACGGCGGCGGCGGACCGCGGGGCCCAGCTGCCGTCCGCCGCCCGCCGCCCGCCCGGCCGGCCGGCACCTGGCGCCTTTGTTAGACTGGCGCCGCCGCTGTGCCATCCCCCTATTTGTCTGCACTGGGGGCGGCAGTGGAGACCTGGCCCCGGAAACAGTCGTACGGCCTGGCATCACCAGCTGCCGACACCGCCGACACGGCAGCCCGTGACCCAGCGTCTGCGCTGGCAGCGGCAGTGGAGAGAGGCCTGGCCCCGGAAACAGTCGTACGGCCTGGCATCACCAGCTGCCGACACAGCCGACACGGCAGCCCGTGACCCAGCGTCCGACGGCCACACGCCAACTCAATGCTCTTCATGTTCCGGTTTACTGGACGTGGAAAACGGCCAGCGTCAGCGTTTGCTTCATACCAAGCTCTTTCGAACCTCTACCAGTGTGTAGGACTTTCCGAGACAGGCGTTAAAACAGCGGAAGACTGCCCAGTCCCACATCGTGCACGCGCATATGGCCAAAAAGTGACTAACTAGGAGATAGTACACCGTTGAGAAACGCTTGGGGTCACCGCGTCGAGTGGATTAACGACTGAGCAAGTCGTGCCGAGGACATGCCCGCAGAAGCCTTCCCCACTGCACAGAGCCGCGCGTCTCCCTGCCGGCCACCATTGACGGGCAGCGGCGCGGCGGCGGCGGCAGGGCTCGGCTGCCACTGAAGACCCCACCCACCCCTGTCCTCCCCCGCTCTCAGACCAGCCAGTCGTCCCGCCGACCTTTGGAGGGTCGACCGTAATCTTACTCCGTCTGGGAACCTGGCACAACCGTGCCTCGGTCGCCCCCTCCCCCTCCTCATCCCAGCCGCAGCACCTCTTTGTGCCCCAGCATTCCAGACGGCCAGTAATAACTGGCTGGGAGAGGCGATGGTCGCGGACGCCGGCGGTGTGTCGTCACATTCGCCACCAAACACACGTCTGCCCTGCCACAGGCCTATCTAGAATGGCATATACCTAGAACTAGAATGGTAGCCCTATCATTACTTTGGGACAGTCAGTCATTAATATATATTATATATATATATATATATATATATTATATATATATATATATATATATATATATAGTATATATATTACGACGCTAGGCAGCGGCAGGCCAGAGGTGACGTCATAGTGACGTCACCACTGGCTCGCTGATAGCGCGAGACTTCGGAAATACACGTCCGGGGAAGGAAGACAGCCGCAGAGGGAATGTCTGGAGCAGGGGCGGATCCAGGACTTTCATGGGGCGAGGCCCGAGGGCGCATTTTTCGGGAACCTGACAGGGGCGCCTAGTCATGACTCATGAGGGATGGCAAGTTAGTGAGAATATTGCAGTGTCGAGACAAAATATATAATTATTGCAACACACAAAAAACATTTTGGCAGTGCCGTCCGGCCGTCGAGCTGAAGTGTGGGAGCTGCGAGCAGACACCTGGGCGATACAACTTTACAACAAGTCGTGCAGAGGCACCGCCTGCCAGGGGGGCGAGCAGCGCCGCGGTACTGACCTGGCGCCGGTGTAGCAGCTGACTGTCCGATTCCGGCTTCTCATTCGGATCTGAAACACAGCGGAGACGTTGTCAGCGACTTCACATTCGTCTGAAACACAGCTCTCGGAGACGGTATCAGCGCGTCATGTCTACAGAGGCCGGCAGTCAGCGCTGCTGCCGCCGGCACTCACCCTCTGCGCCGGCGGCCCCACGCACTCGACACGCAGCCGGCGCCCACGCACGGCGTCTGCCGGCCACCAGCAGCGCAGCGCGGCTCCCCTCTCCCCCGTCCGTCGCCCCCGGGACGGGACCGCCGCCCCCAGACGGACGGGACCGACGCCCCGGGACGCTGCAGCCAATCAGAGACCGCCGGCCTGCCGAGGGCGCTGCGTCACACCACCGGCCGCTGCCATCCAGAATAGCAGAAGCAGAGTAGGCCTTATGTTTTCGGCGCAGCGGGCGCATGGACATGGTAGAACATATGGTAGAATGGTAGAACATATAATGATAGAGTGTAGACCTATCACACGTAAGGAGACATCATTCAGTCAATAATATAGATATTGCTTTGAAATTCGACTTGAGCATAGTCCATACTTGGTTCTCTAATATATCTTCCGTTTTTTGTATATGTTCGAAATTTTGATTTTGCGCATTTTGTATGTTTTTTCATCATAAAATTGAAGTTTGTAAATATATGCGAAATCAGGAAGATAAATTGGAGAACCAAGTATGGACTGAATTTCAAAACAATATCTATATTTTTACAAACTTATATATCCCAAGTATATAAGATTCTACTTCGGATACATTAGTTTACATTTCGACCATTCTCCCATTCTAGGTTCTACTGGGTTCTACCATTCTAGATACGCGTGGAGCGACAGGGGCGGGGACACCGACTCGCCCTGTGGCGTAACCAGCGGCGCCGCACGACCCGGCCCCAATCTCCGGAAAAACACCGCCGGGCAGCCAGACCGCCAGCCGACACCGCTGTTGCCAAACGGCCAGCCGCGGCGGTTACCAAACCGAGCGGGTGGCGCGCTCCGGCGACACGATCGCCTGCTCGGCCCGGCCGTGTGCGAGCCGGCGCGCCGTGCGATTCCTCCGGCACCTCCGACTCGCAGCGGTCGCGGCGCAGCGCAGTTGAGCGCTGACCGCGCAGTGGCTGCTCCATATAGGCAGCTCCTCTTTGTGCCTGCTTCCCATCTGCGCGGCGCGGCGTTTTTGTGCGCTACTTTTTGCGGCTGGGCGCCGGACCGAGGGACCGAGGGGCGACTAGCGCGGCGCGCTGCGTCGCTGGGCCGGCCGCTCCCTCCGGTGTGGCATATTGATCGGAGCCGCCACGAGGCGCGCGGAGGGAGACTCCGCTCCGCTCCGCCGGCTGCCGGCGAGAGACGAGAGACGAGAGACGAGTCCGCTTCATCGCTGCCTGCGGCCGGGCAGCGCGGTACAGAGCCCCGCCTACAGCCGGGCAGCGCGGTACAGAGACCCGCCTACAGCCGGGCAGCGCGGTACAGAGCCCCGCCTACATCCGGGCAGAGCGGTACAGGCTCCGTTCCGTCTGTATCCGGGCAGCGCATACCCCCCCCCCCTTGCAGGGATAGCAGTCACCACATGGAAACAGACACACTCGGCAAGCAGGGCACCGAACAAGAACCGGGACTCAATGATTGGAACGGGGACAGGCGGACAAGGACCGGAACAAAGGCGCTGACAAGGACCGGAACAAAGACTCGGACGAACAGGCAGGGCAGGACAGCGCGGGCGGCACACTCAGTTCAGTGTGTTGGTGCACCATTCCAGTCATGTGGTTCAGTTCCCGTGCAGGATACGTACAGTGAGAAGATGCAAAATATACCAGCACAAATATCACTAAGATACCAACAGATTCTAGAAAATAAAAAAATTGCTAGACAGTGACTGAGAGTGACTAACAGGCACGATCAGTTTGATACCTGATAGGTAGGTACCTACATGTGTCACAGAAAGATGCAGATAAATAAGTAAAACGTCATTATTTCTCTATAAAGTAGACTTGAAAGCGACTCAGAATTGAGTAACGAGCCGGACATTTTTGGGATGAGTCATGAGTCGAGTCGATTCAATTTTTTATGAACAGCATTTGAGTCCAGAGTAGAGTCGATGCCATTTTGTAAAACAATGCTCGAGTCATGAGTCGAGTCGGTTCTTCGGCTGTTGAGTCAGACTTCAGTCGACTTAAACAAATGGGAGGCACCGCTCGAAAGCTTAGAGATACTACCGCAGAGAGAATGTCACTCCAGTCGGTCGGGCCGATCAAGAGCGCCGGCTTATCTCAGCGTTTTGGCGTTGTTGATGTTGACCCGCCTTTGGGCCCTGGTGGGCCTTCATTAAGCCCGATCGGTGTGAAATTTCACACGTCACCGTTTTCGACCAGCATGCGTCGATTGGTGAAGGTTTCGAGTCGCTGTCTCTGATGGGTTCTGAGTTTCAGCGTGGCACTAGCCATTTCTACCCTTCTCTAAGCCCTGCAGGGCCTTTTTTGGTTCCGATCGGTATGAAAGGCGAATCGGCACCGTTTCCGACCAGCGTACGTCGATGGTGAAGGTCTCGAGCCACTATCTCTGAAAGGTTAAGTTTCAGCGTGGCAGTAGCGTGTTTTACTCTTCCCGGGGACCTGGCAGGTTTCTTTGGGGCCCGATTGGTATTGGAGTACTGTTGCAGGGAGCACCGTTTCCGACCACGCCGCGTCGATTGGCAAGTGGTATCTCTGATAAGTTCTGAGTTTAAGCGTGGCAGTAGTGTTTTCTGATCTTCTTTGGGCCCTCGTGGGCCTTCTTTGGGCTCGATCTGCATGAAAGGGACGGCACCCCTACAAGAGCATAGCTTTCGAATGGTGAAAGAATGAAGTCTCTAGCATATGAAGTTGCAGAGTTTCAGCGTAGCAGTGAACTTTGGCAATGACATATACATAAATAACTACCCCCGCACACCGTAATCGGCTCTTTGCCTGGTGCTAAAAATAACGCGGTGCCTCCCATCGAGTCGTTACAAGTCTGCATTTAAGTGATGATGATGGCAATTGGTGTTTTAGGGCCATATGCGTAGGAACAAGGGAGGGCCGGGGGCCGGGGGTCATGGCTCCCTCACTCTTTGGTTCGGTCATTTTTGCGTGCTAAAATATGTTGGTGTACCGTTGTTCTATAGCCTTGGGTGTACCTACCTACGGTGCCCAGGAATTTTGTAAGACGAAACGCGTCCACCAGGTGTTGTGTTTGCTGTTCCTATGCCTTGAAGTTTAATGCCACAATTATCTTGACATGAATAAACTTCTGTGTTTATACCAAAAACGAAATAATCACCAAATAATTATACTTTATTTGGTAGTTGGTACTTTACCTCTATCTACCGCAACATTCAAACATTGGCTTGCATAGGCCTATAATTAAGTGTTGCGGGTTTCTGTTCCTGCCTTTCAGGCATGGGTGACGGGTGTTGAAGGCGGGGGGATGCGACCCCCTAAGTGGGTGGCGTCTGAAAAAATCAGATTGTAACATTTCGCCTACGGGCCTTGCATGTAAATAATCGCTTTCAACATGCCTCCATCCCCCCCGAACTTTCAGAAGGTGGCGACGCTCTTGCTTTCAGGCAGCGTCGCCGTCTCTCCTACCACGCCAGTTTGATAATGAACAGGCTGTATTGTTCTTCATGCTTCCACATGATCCTAATCACTATGGTTTCACATGACCGTGTTGATACAATCTTCACACCAATGCAATCCCATCCCGGCGCACCACCCGGCACTCCCATTACGACAAAAGCGACGGCGGTTCCGCGCGCGGCGGACAGTTTCCCCAGAGAACAGCGCCAATGAAATATTGTACAACCGTTGCATATGTAAGAAACGACAACGAGCATACTCGTTTCTTCTTCTAATCCTTGTTCAACGTACTGAGTTCAAAGATTATGCAATATGCTTACATAAGCCAGGCGCGGATCCAGGGGGGGGGCGCTTGGGCGCCCCCCTAAACCGGGTCTTTTCAATGGCGCGCCCGTAGGGTGCGCCCGGAGGGCGCAACTTTTTGTATTGCGCCCCCCCCCTCCCGACCGAAATCCTGGATCCGCGCCTGTAAGCTATTATTTGCTCTTTATAAATTGTCTAACATCTGCCAAAACTCGATACCTAGTTAATTCATTGTGAGGTGCTAGTAATAGTTTATGGGTCCGGTATCAAAATAAAATGTTCTAAACATTTGAAGAACTTGCAAAATGATACCTATCAGCTGATTAATAACACACAAATATGACGAAATGCATTAGGTTTTAATATGTGTTGCCGCGAGGTTTATAATCATTTATACTTCCGTGGCACTTTTTCACGGTAGAGGATATATGTGTACCTACTCAGTCAATGTTGCCACCCCTGGCAAAAATCCGTGGCGCCGCCCCTGCTTGCTAGCCTTTTTAGTTTTCGAGTTAGAGGGGGTGATCCCAAAGTGATTTAATTAACACGCTGATCATGCCGTCCTGTGCATCTGACGTCACGACCAATCAGGTCTTGAGACCCTGTTTTTGGCCGGAATGGCCATTCCGCCCTACAAGGTAGGCCGATGAGTGACAGGGCAGGGATGCATCGTTCCATACATTGAGTGAAAGGGATAGTGCTCGTTCCGGCCAGGATTTGAGCGGAGAGCATTTGTCCCAGCAGTCTAGCCGGGTGGCAGCGGAGAGGGAGCGGTGGAGAGGGCAGACCGCCTGGAGAGGACCCAGATTCGACGGTGACCGCGTCTGGCGGCGTCTCGACCCCGCTCTCCGAGTCGTGTCGCAATGCTGGCCGGTCCACCACCGACGCCCCCGCCCTGCCTAAACCGAGGCGGGGCCGCCCGGCCGGCCGGCACTGACGCAACGGAGACAAAACTGACGCAACGGAGACAACGGAGTCACTCCACAGACACACGGCAGACGAACAGCCACTCACAGACACACGGCGGACAAACAGCCGGCCCAGACACACGGCAGACAAACAGCCTGCCCACAGACACACGGCGGACAGACAGCCGGGCCACAGACACACGGCAGACAAACAGCCTGCCCACAGACACAAGGCGGACAAGCAGCCGGCCCACAGACACACGGCAGACAAACAGCCGGCCCACAGACACACGGCAGACAACAGACACACGGCAGACAAACAGCCGGCCCACAGACACGACAGACAACAGCCGGCCCACAGACACACGGCAGACAAACAGCCGGCCCACAGACACGACAGACAAACAGCCGGCCCACAGACACACGGCAGACAAACAGCCACCGCCACCGCCACAAACACAGCTGTCCGCTGCTCATTGTCATTGCAATGCCGGGCGTCGCCCAAGGGCAGGCTGTTTAGGCCAGACGGCGCCCAAGGGCAGCTGTTTAGCCGATTGGATGTATGCCAAGGCCTGCTATCCTATCACTCCGGTCCCGTCCGCGGACGCTTATTTTCGACTCGATTCCCGTCCGCGGGCGCCTATTTTCGACTCCCAGTCCCGTTCGCGGGCGCCTATTTTCGACACTGATGGGACCACTATATCGCCGCCACAAACAGTGGCGGATCCAGAGGAGGGGGCCAGGGGGCCATGCCCCCTTGTGCCTCGAACTTGAGGGGGCACTCTGGCCGCCCGAGGGGGCACTCTGGCTGCCCGAGGGGGCACTCTGGCCGCCCGAGGGGGCACTCTGGCCGCCCGAGGGGGCACTCTGGCCGCCCGAGGGGGCACTTTAGCCGGCCGCCCGAGGGGGCTCTCTGTTGACCTGAGGAGACCTAAACATTTGGAAAAAGAAAAAAATGAAATAGGGGCACCCTCAAAATATAATGCGCCAAATCCGTCGAGTTTCCAGATTTGGGTATAGGTAGGGGCACCACTGCAATGGATGGCCCCCTCTTGAAGATTTCCTGGATCCGCCACTGGCCACAAATCGGCGGGCACGCCGAGTTACCTCGACAGACCGCTCTCAGTCAGTCACGGCAGCGGCCGCCCTCAGTCAGTCACGGCAGACCCGCCCTCAGTCAGTCACGGCAGACCCGCTCTCAGTCAGACACGGCAGCGGCCGCCCCGGGGCGACACTGTATGACTCATCAGCTGCAGCGGCATCACAACCACTCTGTGTCGGCTCACGTCGCCTTCCTTCCAGAACTCCACACAGCATCTGGCGTTGACACACAATCAACATGTACTTGTGCACGGTACCCTGCCGCAGCCGCGCCCCACAACATGGCAGGTGACGCTGACATGTAACCGAGCGTCATCGGAACACTCCGTCCCCCCACACGTGACGCCAGACCCCCCCTGGCGTGTCAGTCGATACCGGCACTCATTACGGCCTGCTGGCCGGCGGGCGGGCGGGCCAGCAGCACCTGGCTGGCTGGCCGGCCGCAGCCCGCTCTGTTGCCTGGCGACGCGGCTGTACAGCCAGCGCCTTCTCCAGTCGCAGCCACAGCCACAGCGCTCAGACAAAGCCGGCCGCCGCCCAACCATCGACAAAGACGCGACGGGTGCGGCCGACCGCAGCACAGGGGGCACGTCACCGACGACGGCACGGCGCGTCGACGGTCCCTGGGGGGGGGGGTCGCCGCCACCCGGACAGATCGTCAGCAGGCCGAGCGGCTCGCAAAAACCCGCCGTAGACGCGGCGAGCGGCCAGCTCGGTTATGTGGGTGAATTGGATGGCGGCGGTGGTTTATCGCGGCGGACAAAGACGGCAGCGGCAGCGTGGTGCCGCCGACCGACCGACCGACGTCCGACACACCACGCCACATCCAAACAGTCGGCCGGCGCCGCCGCCCAGATAACCGATAACGCACCGGCGACGCGCCGCGCCGCACACAAAGACAAAGACGCAACCGACCCCGGCCGGGACACAGTCGGACGGAGACCAGTCGGGGGGCAGCTGCAGAACGGGAGGCACTTATCACCACGCAGTGAGAACGGCGCGCGGAAGGGATTCCGAGGGAGAAGGGAAACGATGGCTTGAGCCGCACATGGTCCAACAGTTATGTCGTTACCAAGCGGGCGAGAAGCGCCTGTGAGGTTTCTCGTCAACTTACTGGACAAATTGACATTCTATCCGACCAACCCGACCCGACTCGTATATATCAAATAAATTTTATTTCAAGGGAAAATATGCACATTAAACAAGTTGTAATTAACTTGGTGTACAAAGTTACATTGCAATGAATAAATTTCGTCAGCATAACTTGCGCCGGCGAAGCCTTCAATAGTTAGAGATTTTGAGCTAATCATTTATGTATACGATGAAGCATGCAGTGCTCAGGACGTGCACTCCCTTTAGGCGAGTTCGAGAAAGGAGATCATACAAAATTTAATACAGAGAGCGCCAATTACAGGTGGTCAGGTCAGGTCAGGGCAGGCAGGGCAGGGCAGGAGGGCAGGGCAGGCAGGCCAGGGGCAGGGCAGGGCAGGCAGGGCAGCCAGGGCAGGCAAGGCAGCATGTCAGGATGCAGGTCAGTCAGCGTCAGTCAGTCAGGTGCAGGTCAGTCAGGTCAGTCAGGTCAGGTCATCGCCCAAAAAGGCGTTTTACTGTATTATCTATACTGATTAATTGATGCTCAGGTGAGCAGACACACCAGCTCATTGAGACGCCTTTCAGCGACGCGTCACGTTTGGAAACTTCAGTTGCCGGCCACCTGGCGGTGGCGAGGTGTTCGCGGAAGAGGCGGCAGTTCTGAACACTGAAGGACGTAGGTACAGCGCAGCGCGCCGGTCACTGGCTGGTCCCATGAACTGCTCGGACCGAGCTCTAGGCGTCCAGGCAGCCGGACCATTCACCGAACCAGCTGCCGTTTATATCAGGCAGGCCAGCGGAAACGCCACCGTGAGCCACGCCGAGTACACCGACAAAACTTGATAATAGTTCCAGAAACTTTCAATGTGGCAGGCGCCGGAAGCAATGGCAATGGCCTTTGCTATAAATGGCATGCTCCCGCCTATACCAAACAAATGCAGTAGTTAAACAACTTTAACCCTATTCCTGGAGGGATGAAAAGTATACGAATCTGTCGGGGGGGCTTCATTCGCCCCCCCTTCAGATCTCCCTACCATAAGAGTTAGAACATGAAACTTGTGTGTGACTTAAGGTCGACAATGAACTCTATTCTTGATAACATTTTGGTGACCTTGGGTCATTATCTTCAAGGTCAAAGATGACGTCATCAAAGATTTATTTTGTCCAAACATGATATTTTCAGGAAACCTTGCCATTATCTCGGGAAACTTATGGCAGCTAGGAGAATCCGAAAAAATCACTGTACAGCGGTTTTAATTGTCTTTCACCAATAAGGCCATCATAAATGGACCTCCATCAATGGTTGGACTGTAGAGTTGGTCAACGAAATGTTAAAAAACCTTGTGTTCAGCAAATGTTTGTTCGTTAATAAACTTTTTTATCTAAAGTATATGCAGCACCTTATTTGGTAACATCGTGTTTCTCTCGTCATTGCGGTTCGAATCAGTAACAACTTTGTCAAATGAAAATTTGACCCCGGTCAAGGTCAAGTCAAGGTCAAAGGTGACTAAGTCGGTCAAAATGCATATCAAAAGGACGCGATTGACTAGACAAACATTTTTAGGCCATTTGTGAGACTCTCTATGATGTTCTTGTCACGAAAGTTTATTGATAAAAGGTGGTGGTGACCTTGGGAATGACCTTTCAAAATGTCACTTACTAAAATAAAATTATCCTTTTCATCAAGAAGGGGTCTAAGATGACATGATACTGAAATAATCTGGAATTGATGCAGATGTATTAACCCTTCGTTTTTCATTTTTTCACCATATATTATATTTGGAAGTGGAGCATTTGACCTGACATTCAGGTCATCCAAATATTTTAGATGTCACCCTGAAACTTTCAACCACATATTATTTGCGTTTTCTCTCAACATACGAATCCGTTTTTTTTAAACGTCTTGAAAATAAAAAACTTGCATCATTTTGTGCAAAAAAATAAGTTTTTCAAAAAAATTGGATTTCAAAATGTCAAAATTTGCAATTTCGGAAGCATTCTGAAAAAAACAATCAATCCTTCTACCGAATTTCTGTTTTTTCTAAACACCTCTCTTCAACACACAGAACCTCATGGAGTACTTAACCACCACAGATTTTGTGTCAAAAACGGCCGAACCAACCACCCCCCGTAAAAACTGTCCTGACCCCCTCCTAATAATTCAATTTTGGGAAAAAAGTACACATTCAATGCGCAATGACAATGTAGAAAAGCCAGCAAGAGTTTGAAGATCTTGAGTTGAGTTATGGAGAGCCCGTACGTGGAAAAACCTCAAGGGGGGCGATTCGCCCCCCCGACAGTAATAGGGTTAACATGGGACCATATTGGGAAGGCTGAAAACTTTCTACTTTCTACGCTAGCTTCCGTCAGACGGAAACAAACAAATCAACCCCCGGAAAATGGAGGGTTTATTCGAATAGAGGACTGAAAAACTGCCACCAGCCGTTTTCACGAAGGAATTATTCGCCGGGAACATCGTCATCGGGTAGTGTCGATGAAGTGGACAGAACATTTACACTACACTGTACATTGTACAATAACATCGTTATTTGCTATCGCCATGGAACGTTTTGGTTTGACGTTAATGACTCCATTTTTCCCGATCTCTCCTATGCCGAGACCAGCCGAAGCCACACGTTAATTCGCTGGCGAGCAGGTCGACTAGTGATGTTCGACACTGAACGTCTATCAGCCTCTCAACAGAGTCCAACAACGAAACACCTCTATAGCCATGTGCGTCGAAAGCGAGGGCGGACGAGTCGACGCGTCCTGAACTTCTTCGTATTTCACAAAACGTTTATGAACGCTGCATTGAAAGCATCGGCCTTTATAATCCTGAAGTCTCAACTTTTGATACGTGCGGCACCTCTTGTCAGCCAGTTTTATGTAAATGAAGGAACGGGCAGACGGGGACGGACAGACGGACCACTGCTACGCAGTGAGTTCGGACGGGTAGACGCGGCCTTCACGGCGCTGGCCGACACTACTCAGAAGCTGCTGTGAGCACCAGCGAGCTCTCTGTACGCCACGGTACCAGCGAGCTCTCTGTACGTCACGGTACCAGCGAGCTCTCTGTACGTCACGGCCCGGGTACCAGCGAGCTGCGCCACCTCCCCTATCGGCAACGTTAGCCGGTCTCTCGCATGTGCGGCACCATTTACCCGACGGTGTCATCGCGACACTGGTGTCAGCTCTCGTTCTCTCGCAGGTCCGCTACTGTCTCTCGGTATACGGTAATGGCTCGCAAATCCAGAAGATCATCAATCATGGCGCTCGTGTGATCTTCGGGAGGCACAAATTTGACCACGTTTTCGACCTGCGGGAGAGGCTGGGCTGGCTCCAGGTGCAGCAACTAGTAGAGTTATTATGTACACTGTGTTTACCGCACAAAGGTACTGAAGTACGGGAAGCCAGAAGCGCTGGTGTCTGTCCTCTCCAAGTGTCTGTCCCCGCTGCCATACCATGCGACAGCGAAGCACCAGGCAGGACAGTCTGCTTCACGTTCCCTGATCTAGAACGGAGGCCGGGGAAAGAAAGATGTTTTTGCAGTCGTGCTCCCTGCCTGTATAACTGCATTACACTAGTACTCGCCGAGTTGGGACCGCAGAGCTTCTGCCACGCACTGTATGTGAATTTGTAGCCGCAGCGGCTGAGAGAGCGACTGCCGCGTGACTGCGCTGAGCATGCCGATGCACCGAGTGAATGGTTTGATGTGATGTGTTTCAGAGAGATTGTGGGTGTTGTGAGAGATTGTCGGTTCCCTCCCCTGTGTTTCCCATTTTGACTCGGGGCTTACGTTAGTGGATAACCCCATGACCGTTAATATATACGAATATAATATAAATATACGATCAGGACCAGCTGAGTCCTGGGCTGAAACAGCGTCAGCGGCCAAACGCCAATCAACCTCGGACGGAGACGGCGACTATTTGTAAGCAAGCCGTCTGTGTAGTGTGTAGTGTTTTGAGAGGATATGAATCAAAGTCTGTTCACCCTTGCAACTTGACATTACACCTGCTGCCGGCAGGAACCAGCTGTCACGAATCACCTGAAAACCACCAGCGTTGCAGCCACAGTCGAGAGCGACGCAGCCGTGCCGCACGGGAAGGCGGAGACCTGAACACCACCAGCCTTGCAGCCACAGTCGAGAGCTGCACAGCCGAGCTGCGCAGCCGTGCCGCACGGGAAGGCGGAGGGCACGGCTGGCACGCCGCCGGGCTGACGAGTCACTACCCAGTACCCGCCGGAGCGGCCGGCCGGCGGTGCCGCCATCACGGCCGCTGGATCACCGACCGACCGCCTGCTGTCGGTCGGAAATGCCTCCGAGTCTGCACCAAAACTGCCTCCGCGGGAGCAGCGCAGACGGGACCGGCGCCCACGCCAGCAAGCCAGGCCCCGCTCCCAACCACGCAGCGCGCTGTTGTGCGAGCCGGCCTCGTCTGCACCGTCCAGCCTCTGAGAAGAGACAGCACAGCCGGCCAGGGCAACAGGACAGCGGGACGGCAGCGCAGCCGGCCAGGGCCAACACGGAAAAACGTCCCGAAAGGAGCCACCCACACCAGCCGCGCCGCCAACGAACGGCGGCCGTGTCGTCACCATTGCTGGGACGGTACGGGCCAGCTAACTGGCCGGTACGGTCCGACAGGCGGCAGGTCACGCCGGCAGACGGCCCAGAGAACCGGCGTGTTCATCACGCGTGGGACAAAGCCGGCGCGCGCCAGCCTTGAGAGGCCCGCACAAGCAGGGCGGCCCGCCTTCTCTTTTCAGACAGCGAATGGACCCGCCTGCAATGCCTGGAGCCTTGCCATAGGAAACAGCGAGTCGGCGTTATACCAACTGGCGACCCAAGTGGAAAGTTACGTATGAATAGCATGAGTAAAGATCCCGCCAGGATTGATTTCGTAGTTATTTAAGAAGCCCTGGTCAATCCCGAATCCCGATGACTAGACTTTCCCGATGATTAGATTAGGTTTACATTTTACCGCACTGATAACTCTGAGATATGTCTACTCTGTTTGCAACATATACAGCATCGCCTGGCATGGATGCCTTCCACCTGGCCCAGCCTGAACATCGATACATCGTGTCCTGCTGACGGCTTGCTGACGGCCTGCTGACGGCCTGCTGACGCCCTGCTGACGGCCTCCTGATGGCCTCCTGACGGCCTGCTGACGGCCTGCTGACGGCCTGCTGACGGCCTCCTGACGGCCTGCTGACGTTCAGTGACGCCCGGCCCGCCATGACCTTCCTCACCAGCTCCGTCGAGCGTCCGTTGAAGGCACCAGTACCGGCACCAGGCACCAGTACCGGCACCAGCAGCACTGGTGGCGCGGGGGTCGGCCGTCGTCAACACTCGCAGACGACACGCCAGATGGGTGGCAGTCGATCGCCTCCCGGCTCTGTGGGACGCCGGCCACACAAAGGCCCGGTATCCTACGACCGGGACAAAGAGCGGGCCCGGGCCGGGCTGTGTCCTCGACGGCCCAGGCCCGCTGGGCCTCCCGCTCGCCACGCCAACTCAGCCCCGGCCGGTATGTTGCCGATCCCAGTCAAGGCTCCTATGTTGCCGACCCCAGACAAGGCTCCTATGTTGCCGATCTCAGTCAAGGCTCCTATGTTGCCGACCCCAGTCAAGGCTCCTATGTAGCCGACCCCAGTCAAGGCTCCTGGCCGGAGCTCGGCCGAGCGGTGCTCCGCTCAGAGGGGGCGATGTCTGGCCGCCTGTGCCGTGCCGTCACAATGGTGACATTCGGTCCGGGACCGGCGTGGCGTGGCGGGGCCAGGGTCAACGTGGCACGCAGGTCAAGGTCCCCAACGCAGCACACGGCAGCCCCGCCCCGCCTGTGGTGAATTTAACGGACGGCGGCGGGAGGGGCGGCGCCGCGCACTGCAGGCCGGCACCGCCTCGCCGCACTCCGTCTCGGCGGCCGCAGAGGCCACACGTTCTGTGAGGCGCACTGGCGGCAGCTCGGCCGGCGTGTGAGCGCAGTCAGTACCGGTGGGACAGCTTGAGACGGCAGCTGGGCTCTTTGTTCGCAGCTGTGGCCGGCAGTTACTGCGGCCCGGCCAAGGCCGTCACCCTAAAAACAAACACAAAAAACGCACACCCACCTCCCGGCCAACCTACGCAGCCGACCCCACCGCACAGCGACAAATGCCGCGCCTTTCTATTGGCACTGATTGAGTGGATAAGAGTTCGGTTGACACAGTTTCTACACACGAGGAGTTCTCGTGAAAAGGTGAAAACTCGTACCGACTGCCAGTACTCAGATTTTTTGGAATTGTACTACTCATTGTTGAATACAAGAGTGCCTAACCTGAAGTTCATTCCCCGAAAATCAGTTCACAGCGATTCGCTGATACAGATGTCGACAGAAGCAGTGCGGTAACCAGCGCAGACAGTGTGTCGATCCACACCAACAGTCACCAGTCACCCGTCACCACACGCCGAACCGCAGCTCAGTCACAAGGCGCCGAGGGTAGGGCAGGACTGACGTGCAGGCAGGTCGCTAACTGTGGGATGCTTGTGGCTGCTCTTGTGGTTGTTGTTGCGTTCCCTGGTGGCGGTGGGGTCGCGGGATTTCGTTGGGTAATTATAGCTCCGTGTTTAAAGTGCCGTTGTGTGTTGTTAAGGGAATGGGCTACCGGGCGGTGGTGTAAGCCAGATCGCGATGTCATGTTGTATTGGTTGAACTGCAACAGGTGTGTTAACTGCGTGTCAACGTTGACACGGTCCAGCGGCCGGCTGTGTGCGTCAATCGCGAAGGGTCAAGAAGGCTGTATACGCGCGGGTGGGGGGGGTGGTTGGTGTTGGTTGTTGGGGTGTGTGGTGTTCCTCATAGTGCCGGATCAGTGGATCCTCGAGGCGCGAGCGAGCGCTGGGGGTGGGGGGTGGTGTGGGGTGTTGGGTGGCGTCCAGTGTTGTCCTCGTCCTGGCCCGGACGATCATCGCAGTGGGCATAGGCAGGGCCGCGTGCAATGGCCGTGTGGTAGTTGTCCTTAGCCAATCTCGACAGTTGTATCGTCTCAGTGTCCTGTCATAAGCCCCGTGGGTGGTAGGTTGACCGTCCAAAGCCGCGGGCTCGCAGTGCCGGCTAAACAGCCCGGCTGAGCGGGGAGTCCAGCGGGAGGCATCTGTGGTGGTGTCGGTGTCGGTTGGCGTAGGCTCTGTCTATTGGCTGATGCATGGTGGGGACGTACCGGGCAGGCGGCGGGGCTCCGTCCGCTCGTCTCGGGCTAGATAACGGTGTGGTGGGTGGGTGAGGGCTGTGTGCAGCTTGAAGTTTGCACGGCCTAAGGGTTACAGCGCCCGGAGCGGAGCTGCATATGGGTACCAGAGACGCGGAGCTCCATGACGTACCGGCTCGTCCGAAGGGTGTGACTTCGGTTTCAGGGAGTTGATTGGTTATCCGCACCTGGGGGTGGCGCCGGCCCAAGGGCGTCTGAAGGGGAGGCTCTCGCCGTGGTGCGTGTGGTCTCGGACGCGGGCTTAGTGCATTCCGTTGACGTTGGGCAGACGGGGCGCCCGAGCCGACACGGACCGGCCCGGCCCGGCCCGGCCCGGCCCGGCCCGGCCCGCCGGCGGCGGCGCCAGTAGTACGCTCACTTTCACTGCGCCTCCGCCGTGACCGGCCAGCCAGCCAGCCAGCCAGCCAGCCGGCCGGCCCGACACCGGCTCAAGGCGAGAAAGGGAGAGCACTCGGCAGTGGCGGCACAGCACGGCCGCGTACAGCGAGGCCTGGCACAGGCCGACAGGCAGGGCTGGACAGGCCGACAGGCAGGGCTGGGCTGGATTACAGCACAGCACGGCCGCGTACAGCGAGGCCTGGCAGAGGCCGACAGGCAGGGCAGGGCTGGATTACAGCACGGCACGGCCGCGTACAGCGAGGCCTGGCACAGGCCGACAGGCAGGGCTGGGCTGGATTACAGCACGGTAGGCCTGGCGCAGGCCGACAGGCAGGGCTGGGCTGGATTACAGCACGGTACGGCCGCGTACAGCGAGCCTGGCACAGGCCACAGGCCGACTAGCAGGGCGGGCTGGTACAGAAACGGTAGCCTGCGCGCAGGCCCGAAAGGCAGGGCTGGGCTGATTACAGCACGGTAACGGCCGCGTAAGCGCAGCCTGGCAACAGGCAACAGGCCGACAGGCAGGGCTGGGCTGGGTTAAACAGCACGGTAGGCCTGGCGCAGGCCGACAGGCAGGGCTGGGGCTGGGCAGGGCTGGAATTAACAGCAATTGTCAGATGGCAGACTAGATGGCTGGTGGGACAGGGGAGGCATAGTGGACCGAGGAGGGCGAGACTCGCTCTCAATGCACCGGAAATTTAAAGCAGCTCAAGGTAAGGTCGATTTAGCAGTAAAGGACAAACATATAAGAACGAAATGCAATCGCAAGTGTTCTTACTATGGGCTTCTACGTAGACAATTGCGAGTGTTTTTTGAACGACTGCTATGAACTACCCCCCCGTGCCTATGAGTGCAATAGCAGATGACGGAAGCCTGCTGAAGCTCACTGACAGCAGCTCGTCCAGGGGGTGACGAACTTCTATGTTGGCCATAGGGAGGGCTATGACAAGGCCTGACGGCGCGGCATGACGTCATAGGTTTCGGTTTTCTGCTCGTCCTGCGGCTCATGTAGGTTGCTAATCGTATTTTTTGGTGGCCTAGTGGTAGGTTTAGAACTTCTACATTTCTTATTAGTTACAAAGCATTGATGATGCATACTTTTCTGTGTTCCGGCAAAGATGTTAGATGTCTATTGCTATATTTTGCAGTACTTTAACACTACTGTTGGATGATTTAAGCTTTGGCGATGTGACGCGCGTGTTGAAACCCATAGATAATATAGGACTAGAAAGGACAGCCTGGGTCGAGAGAGACGTAACAGCGGCCGCCATCTTGGAACAAGTCCTCGAAACTGCTTGTCGCCGTTAGTTGAGTTGGATGGAGGTGGGTGTCTGACGCGCGCGCGGGCAGTGGTGGATCCAGAATAGGGGGAAGGGCAGGGGGACATGCCCCCTTAGGCTCGAACTTGAGGGGGCACTGCTAGCCGCCTGAAGGGGTCACCCTGGCCGCCTGAGGGAGCACTCTCCGCCTGAAGGGCACTCTGGCCCGGCGGCCGCCTTAGGGGGCAACTCTGGCCGCCTTAGGGGGCACTCTGGCCGCTGAGGAGCACCCTGGTCGCCCTGAGGGGGCCCTTCTGGCCGCCTAGGGGGCCTCTGGCCGTCTGAGGGGGGCGTCTGGCCGCCTGAGGGGGCACATCTGGAACCGGGAGAATGAAGGGCGCCTGGGCCTGTTGAGGGGTACCATGGGCCCCTGACGGACCACTCTTGTCATTGGGGGGAGGGCAACTCTTGCCACATGGGAAGGGGGGGGATCGGCACTCTGACGACTAGGGGGCACTCTGGAACCGGAGATGAGGGCCCCTGGCGTTTGAGGGGACCATGGCCGCCTGACGGGACATCTCTTCGTCATAATGGGGGGGGGGCCTCTTGCCACATGGGAAGGGGGGATGGCACTACTGACCGACTGAGGGGCACTCTGAAACCGGAGATGAGCCCCTGGCCGTTTGAGGGTACTAAATGGCCGCCTGACGGCGTCTCTTGGTCATCGTGGGGGGGGGGGGGGGGGGGGGGGGCACTTTGCCACTGGGAAGGGGGGGATGGCACTACTGCCGGACTGAGGGGCCACTCTGAACCGGAATGGGCCCCTGCCGTTCTGCTGGGGCACCATGGCACATGAAGGGGCATTCTTACCACCTGGGGGGAGGGGGCATCTTCGCACTTGGGGGGGTCACTCTTGCCGCCTAAGGGAGAACTCTTGTCGCCTGGGGGGGGGCACTTTCCCACAGAGGGGGGCAACTCTTACCACTTGGGGGGTGAGGGTGGGGGGGGGGGTGCACTCTTGCCACGTGGGGGAGACATTCTTGCCACCCGAAGGGGAACACTCTTGCCACCGGGGGAGGGGGCACACTTTGCCACCTGAGGGGGACTATCTTTCATTTGGGTGGATGGACACTCTTGTTTCATTCGGGGGCGGGGGCACTCTTGGCCACAGACGGGCAACTCTTGCGCGACCTTTGGCGGGGGGGGGGGGCACTCTGCCACCTGGGGCACTTTTGCCACCCGGGGAACTCTTGCCAACCGCGGGGGTCTTTTGCAACCCGGGGGCACCTTGCCACCGTGGGGCACTCTTGCACTGGGGGGGATGGCACTCTGGCCGACTGAGGGGCGTTCTGGAACCGGAGATGGCGCCCCCCGGCCGTTTGAGGGGCACCATGGCCACTGAAGGGCACCTGCCACCTGGGAGGGAGGGTGCACTCCTTGCCCCCTGGGTCCCACTGTTTGCCGCTAAGGGGACATTCTTGCGCCTGGGGAGGGGCACTCTTGCCACCAGAGACTCTTTCAGAACCGGGGGGAGGAGGGCACTCTTGCCACCCGGAGGGTGGCAGAGAGTGCAAATGGTTGGTGGGAATGATACGAAATAACTGCTGCTCGAGGGCCTATTAGGCGTCCTCGGTCACGTTGGAACGAACGCGAGAGGTGTCATTTGGGTCGTCCTCTCTGGTCTTAACATCGGCGACACTCCTTTGAACACTGCACGGGGTCTCTGGAACGACTCTCAGAAGACCCTGGAATTATGGATGACGGCCACGGACCTCCTCGAACGCTCGCCTCCTTTATCCAAGTTTTACCAACCAACGCCGCCAGGTCAGAGCGCATGCTGCGCCCGGAGGGGCCTAGGACACAGCGACACAATCAGAGCTGCCTGACCGGGCTCTGGCGCCTAGACCCCTGAACCGGGCGGATGAGTGTCTTGGCTGTTCCATACCTCCCTCTGGGCTTCCGGAGGGAACCCCTGGGTTTGTTTCTGACGTTCTCCCCGCCGTCCACGGTGAACCTGACTGACAAAGCGGGCCTGGGTCCTCTCTGGTCCCCCGGATGAAGGGCACGCTGCAACCGTCGTAGTGGCCCTGGATTCACTGGGGAGGCGCGTTTTGCTTCTTCAGACAGTTTTTGCGGAGCTGAAGGCAAGAAAACCTAAATTATATTCAAAATCCACGAATTATTATTCCGGAATTTTAACCCATTTTGTTGTCCAAGGTTGGGGGGATTGACGCCCAAGTTTGGGGGGGGGGGTGCTGAATAGGAACTTACATCCCTCCTAGGGGTCTCTGGCCAATTCGAGGGCCTTCTGGCTATCGGCCAGCGTTATCGGACCGAAGGGTCCTCTGTACAGACCGCTTCCCGTGTACATTCAGTCGCCGCACCGCGAAGCCAGGCAGACGCGCCGAACGCGATATGCCCAGGGGTCCTGCTCGCTGAGTAAGAGGGTATCCACGGCTCCTATTCCCCACACGTCATATCGTGTAGAAGAGTGATTGTCCACAGACATGACGCCTGCCGTCCGTTTCTGTGCTCGCCGTAGATTATTTATTCCAATAAGCTGTGCCGGCGCGGTCATCCGGGGAGCCGAAAGCCCGTGACTTCATCGCGGGCAGGTTCACCAATCGTAACAAATAGCCGGATAGATTTTACCTTCTAATATACGGCCTTGGGCTCGTCCTGACAGACAGACTGAGCGCCACCTGACGGCCTTCTCAAGCAACACAACTGCTCTTCACACAGGCGCCCACCGCGAGCGCTAAGAGACGTGACCTTGACCTTGCCACGAGGCGCACACACGTCATCAATGTCACAGGTGAAAACAAAGACAACGGCCGATGAAAACTGGCGAAAGAACGGAAACGCACGAAGCGAGCGTTAAATTATAAAACCCTAGTTAATCACAATACCAATAAGTGGGATTGAAGCCGTCTGATTTACAAGTCAAAT
Source organism: Semibalanus balanoides (assembly GCA_014673585.1). Classification (NCBI taxonomy): domain Eukaryota; kingdom Metazoa; phylum Arthropoda; class Thecostraca; order Balanomorpha; family Balanidae; genus Semibalanus; species Semibalanus balanoides. Next base: position 67,556 of record VOPJ01001027.1, read on the forward strand.
GGCAAAACAACGTTCAGCTTTCCACTTCTGAAAGCATCGTACGTTTGCTACGTGTATTTATTGCATGGATTGGCATTCAAAACACTCGAACATACCATGTTTTGCCAAGGTCGATAAGGTTATAACGCGAGACATGTTAAAAGACCCTCATAAGCAACATGCCGCGGGCCAGACGGGTATCCGGGAGGGTCACTGTGACGCTTGAGTCTAGGACCGTTGGCGGGGCCCGAACCGGGTTCCGGGGACGGTCATCTGTGTCTAGGTACCGCGAGCCAGACGGGGTATCCGGGGGACGGTCCAATCTGAGTTGCACGTACCGCGGGCCCGACGGGTATCCGGGACGGCCATTGTGTCTAGGTAGCCCGCGGGCCAGACGGGTAATCCGGGACGGCCATTGTGTCCAGGTACGCGGCCACGACGGGTATCGGGACGGTCATGTGTCTAGCGTACCGCGGGCCAGACGGTATCAGGGGACGGCCATTGTGTAGGTACCGGGCGGGCCAGACGGGTATCCGGGGACGGTCATTGTGTCTAGGTACCGCGGGCCAGACGGGTATCCGAGGGACGGCCATTGTGTCTAGGTACCGCGGGCCAGACGGGTATCCGGGGACGGCCATTGTGTCCAGGTACCGCGGGCCAGACGGGTATCCGGGGACGGCCATTGTGTCTAGGTACCGCGAGGCCAGACGGGTATCCGGGGACGGCCATTGTTCCTAGGTACCCCCGCGGGGCCAGAAGGTAATCCGGGGACGTCATATGGTGTCTAGGTACGCGCGGCAGACGGGTAATCCGGGACGGCCATTGTGCTAGGCTACCTCCTGCGGCCAGACGGAGTATCCGGGGACGGTCATTGTGTCTAGGTACCCGGCGGCAGACGGTATCCGGGACGGCCATTGTGTCTAGTTACCGCGGGCCAGACGGTTCCGGGGACGTGTTATTGGTGTCTAGGTACGCGGGCCATAGACGGGTAATCCGGGACGGCCATTGTTGTCTAGTGCGGCCAGACGGGTATCCGAGGACGGCCATTGTGTCTAGGTACCGCGGGCCAGACGGGGGTAGTCGTGATCCCCAGCAGGGCCCCGCCGACCGCAGGGCACTCTGCCTGGGCAGAGGTCGCCTCCCCCGCCCCCCGCAGAGCTGAGGTGACTCGCGCCGACACCTGATGCCTACCCGGCCGTGCAATGGTGTGGGTCGGGCGGGAATGGATTGTGTCAGAGCCAGCTGAGCCGGCGGCGCACCGAATCACCCCTCACTCCCCGCCGCCGCCGCCGCCGCCGACCGCCGACCGCGTGTCCAGTCACTGCCTCCCAGCCCTCCCTCCCCTCCCTCGGTCGTCCGGGTGTCTCCCTTTCCCTCGCCCCTCCCCGTCTCCCGCTGTGCTGCGCATATGACCAGAATAGACGGCACTAGGAGCCGGCCCAGATGGCAGCACACACAGCACTGTCGCAATGGCGTCGAACGGACAGCATTATCAACACAGCAAGGGTGTTACCGAATCAGAACGTGCGCTTCAAACACATCCACACGCACGCGGCCGATTCAAGCATGGCAGCCGGAGCGCAGCCATCATCCAGGCTGAGGCGATGTCCTGCAGGCCGGCTCAGCGGCTGGGCGCCATCTGGCCGGGCGGAGGGCCGGCCAACCGTCCAGTGCCGCCCAGCCCTGCTGAGACCGGCTGACAACTATGACCGACTGTGGCACACAAAGCACCGCGATCGGCCCGGTATGGACGGTGCAGAGGTCTGCGCGCGTCGCTCGCCCGCAGCTCACAATCAGGACCGGTGGGACAGTGACGTCACCGGTTGCCGAGCGGCGTCAGCCGGGGGCCCGCGCGCCCGGCGCCCATCACAAAGACGGGTCCCCGGCCGTCAGCTCACCTGTGGGTCACGGCTGTGTGTCGGCGGCCATCAGAGACAGACGATGTCCGATGCGCTGACGGCTGTGTGGCGGAGCTGCGCGGCTGTGGAGAGGTAGCGACGCTGTCTATCACATGGCGTGTTTGTGCACCTCCACCAGCGGCCGACCGCTCCGTACTGAGGTGAGCCGCGCGGCGCCGCGGCGCCGGCCGGCCGGCGGGGAGGCCGCCCCGCCCACCCCTCCCTCCCTTACCGCCAGTACCCGCGCTCTCAGACGAGTCCAACACCGGCCGGCCCAGCACACAACAGTAGCACCAACCCCACCCACATCACTACTCAAAGGCAGACGCCGGGGGAGGGCTATCCGGGCCATGCCCCCCCCCAAACACATGAGAGGGGCCACAGCATATCTTCCCCCAAATGACTTGACCCATGTCTGAATCTGAGCTTGGCCCATTTCTGACCTGCTACCATGTCAGAATGGGCTATACAGTCAGAGAGGGCCTATGGAACAAGGGCTCCGCCACGGGTTTGAAGTTGGGGGGATCGTGGATCATAGTCAACGAGATATAGGGGCTGGAGCAGGCGCAGCCTAAACTCTTCAGAAGGGGGTGGTAACCCGTTATGGTGTCCCCAAATTTTTTTGCCCCTGATATAAAAAACTATGCGGCTTCGGGCACTTATTTTGCGAGACCCTTTTGAAACTTGTTATTGAAACTGGTTAGACCGGACCTCAAGCCCTCAGAGAGGCGAATGAAACAGGCAAATTTAGTGGGGTAGCCAGGATTTCGTCCGGGAAGGGGTGGCGCCCTCAAAAAGGGTCCCTATCCCGAGCCGCCCCCCCTCCCCCTCGGATCTCGGAACTACTGAACTCGATCTTAAAAAATATACACAACCGAATTTGATAACTGGGATTTTTTAAGGAAACATACTATTGTGGACCTCGGGGTCACCGATGACGTCACAGGTCACGTCAGATAAAAAATGTTTGATCGTGTCATACTGTCTCGATGGATGACATTGTTGTGCGATATCAACCCTGGCCCGTGTAGGGCAAGATCACTGCGTGAGCCGAGTAGAGGGGGGGGGGTACGAACCTTGCTTTGATTAGCTTGCTTGATTAGCCTTGCTTTGATTAGGGGTACGACCCCTTGACGAAAAATTAGCCTTTCCTTATTAAAAAACAACTGTTTTCATAAACCCACGCATATACTGTAAAAATGACACGAAATAAAATGTTACGTATTGCTCAACTTATTCCATCCATGGGATAAGTTGAGCAATACGTAACACATGGTTGTGGCAATTTAATCCGGCTCGTGGGACAGGTTGTGCAATTTGTGCATGCAGAGCATGTAGAAATCAAAGAACTAAAAGTTTGTTACTCTAATTCCTTAGGCATGCATCACAGATAACATGATAACTGGATTGGACACTCAATTTTCGGCCTCTTATTGCAGAGCCGAATTTGAACGGAGCTGTTAAGCTGATACACTTTATGTCTCGGCTTCGTGCAATGCGAGTCCAGCACCGTCATTCACTGCTGTGCTTAGCAATAAGAGGTCGAAAATTTAGTGTCCAATCCAGGTATCATGTTATCTGTGTATACATTCATACAATGGCTTCGCCAGGATTTTAGGCTAGAGGTGGAGGGGGGAGGGGAGAATCTGTGTGGTAGACGTTAACCTGCGCACTGCAGGGGGGATTTCCCCCCTCTCAGGATTTTCAGGAGTTGCGGGAAAACGATGGGCGGCGCGCGCAGCGCCGTCAAGTTTCTAAAAGCTGTTTGGGCATCAATACCCCCTTTGTGGGAAGTTTTTCTCTTCAGGTCATTTTGGTCAGGTCACAAGGTCACGTCATGAGCGTGACCTTACCTCCAAAAATGTTTGTTGTCGTGCCAAAGCCTTTTTTTTCTCGAAATATTTTAAACTTGCAGGATTGCATAATGTTATCAGTACCTATATAATTCGTATAACTCGGATTTTTCGTATCGGTGACCTAAAGTCAGGTCAATTTCCTGACCTCCCCATTATAAGTGAACGGGACGGTATATAATTGTTTCCTGTTCGGAGAATTTGCATTGGATCAAACCAACTATCTCATAATCATGTCGTTTTACCTCAATATTGCATTTCCCAGGTGCAATTGTTGCTTAGTGATTTCTGCAAGGTCACCTGAGCATGGGCTCCGCCAGCGGGGGGGGGGACGGGGGGACATGTCCCCCCAACTTCAAAGTTGGGGGGACAGAGTGTCTTTTGTCCCCCCCCCAACTTTGAGCACATGACAGTAACTTCA
>VOPJ01001027.1:79193-109621 GCA_014673585.1 Semibalanus balanoides
ATTTGCTGACCTCTGGAGCCTCAACTATAGACCCATCTGAAATTTGGGTACATGAAGCAGAAAGAGCGTTTCAAGGGCTTTTCAGTGCCTTTGACCGTTTGTTCCTAGCTACCTTAGTAACTGAGCTAGCCCGGATTATGTAAAGGAATGCTCAATTTACCCGAAATATGGGGAAAATTTCATCTGTTTTGATCTCTGCACAATGGAACATTTTCACTCCTAGCGCGCATTAATTATTGCTACTTGACCTTTGCAGCTTCCATTAGGGAAATGTAAAAGAAAACCCACTTAACTCCCTCGATGACAATTAACCCGCGCACTGCAGGGGGGGTTGATTTCCGCCCCCCCCCCCTCAGGTTTTTCTGGAGTAGCGGGAAAACGGCGGCGCGCAGCGCCGCCAAATTTCGTACACCTGTTTAAGCATCAATACCTCACACTTGGGAAAGTTTTGACTTCAGTCATCTCAGGTCCAGGTCACTAAGTCCATGTCAAGTGACCTCAACCTCAAAAAAATGTTTGCGTCGGGCAAAGCAGAGTATTTTCAAAAGTTGAAACTTGCAAGGATTCATAAGCATAACAGTACCTACAATTCGGTATATCTCGATTTTTTCGTATCGGTGACAACAAAGGTCAGGTCAATTTCCCACCCTCACCTCACTTATAAGTAATGGGGAAAATAAACAATGGCTCTCCCTTCAGTACAACTTCAATTGGATCAGGCATATTCTTTCGAATCAGTGCATCTTAGCTCGTTCTGAATGATCAAGGCGCAACTGATGCCAAGTGATTCTACAAGGTATCTGAGGTATCTCTGAGGTATTCAGCAATGATTTGTCTTAATAACTCTGAATAGAAAAGGATAGAGACCGATTAGTTTGACACCAATGTTTTGTTCTCGTCTAGCCGCGTTGCCCCATATGCAACATGACCACTGGGCACCACAATGAACCTTGACTGAGGTCAAATTTTGATTGACCTTACCAGGTACGCGTGATATTTTCAAAGCGCTATCAATGAAAGCAAACACGAAGGCGTCAAATGATTCCCTATTCTTTCTTAGGTGACAGCTATTCATACGAAAAACTGTTTTGGCTTAAAACAGTATTTTTGACCTTTCAGACCTCTGGAGCCCTGAACTGATGATCTGAGATCAATTTGAGGACATAAAAGCGATAGCAAATTTCAATAGCTATCGATTGCCTCTCTAATTGTTTTGCTCCTTAGCTATCATAGTTTTACGAGATACATCGGGGTTTTCTGAAAAGAAGTCCTAAAGAGTCCTAAAACGGAATCTGACCTTTGTGACCACTGGGTGGACCTCATTGTGCACCTGATCCAAGAAAGCTGAATCTTTCCGATAGAGCTTGCCTAGAAGCTTAATCTATGCCGTTTTCGCTTATCGACTACGTTGCGTAGTTTTGAGATCTCACGGGGGCGGAAATCACCCCCCCCCCTGCAGTTCGTGTTCGGCGCGAACCCCCTGCAGTGCGCGGGTTAATAAACACGAAAAAGGGTTTCACTTTAAAACAGCATTACATTTTCCGAGAAAAAAAAATGTGGATGCGCTTATGCTTCTCAGAGGCTTTGTATGATAGGTCATGACGGAATGCTTACGATCCATTCTCCAGCTCTTAACAACAAAATACATTGGTGGAATGATTTTGTTAGTAATAAAATACCACGATTTCGTGTCATACTAGCCCTGGTGGGACCCATTTTGACCCTCCTGAGGTTTTTCGAGAATAGCACAAAAAAGGCGCACCGCAGCGCCGCAAAATTTGGCTCAGTTTTTTGTCGGCGATAATTACCAACATTATGTGAAAATGTTGGCCTCATGTCATCTCAGGTCAGGTCAACAGGTCATGTCAAATGATCTTACCTCCAAAATTGTTTGTGATCAAGCCAAAATCCCAGTTTTTGTTCGAAATATTTGACACAGGATTTCATTAAGTCATATATCTGCAATACATACATCTCGGATTTTGCATATCGGTGACCTAAAGACAGGTTAATTTCGTTACTTCTCACATTATAATTAAATTGGAAAATATACAAATGCTACCTTTTCAGGGAAAATATGTATTGTATCTGGCCAATTATTTCAGAATCAAGTAAATTTACCTCTTCCTGATGACCCAGGTGCAACTTACAAGTGTTTCTCGGTGACCTCTGCGAGGGCAGTTAAGGGCATCTGAGGTCACCATGCTCACTGGCGGATACAGTGTTGGGGGTGGGGGGGGGGGTGGGAGAGGGGAAAATCCCGAAGTCTCACACAATTCTGAAAAACCCATTGGATTCCGCTTGCTATGAATTGATAGCCGATTAAAACCCTTTCCTTGTACAATTCCTTAGATTTTCTCCTATATCAGGAACAGACATGTGCTCGGATCCCAAAAACGAATATCGGGATCTGATCTGTGGAATCTGGATCCCGGATCCTCTGGGATCATAGATCCACCTTCACAAATTGTCGATGAATCCACTGGGATCATAGATCCGACTTCAATATTTGTCGACGGATCCGCCTGGATCCGAGGATCGCAGGCCACATTTTGCACTGGATTCCACTGGGATTCCCAATACACCATTATCATATGTTGTATTTTCGGGAACAAAAATTTTTAAGTAATTGTCGTACTTTTCATTCGTTGTTAAGAAACTAGCATGGGTTCATGTCTTTTAGTTCGTTTGTTGATAAATACTATAATTATGGCATTAATATGCAAGTCGGATCCTGTCGGATCGGAGATCCGTTGGGATCATAGATCCATTTTCATTGTTTAAAATGGGATCCTGTTGGATCCAAGATCCGTTGCAAAATTTAATCGAAAGATCCACTGGGATCCAAGATCCATTGTTGTAATTTGTCCTAGGATCCAGTGGGATCAAAGATCCAACATTGCGTTTTGTCGAGAGATCCTCTGGGATCATAGATCCGACTTTCAGATCCATGCACATGTCTGATCAGGACATGTGTCAATTTTGCGCTGATTTCTGGCGGTTGGGGGAATGACCTTTATTGCCCCCCCCCCGTGGCCGCCGCCTTCTGGATCTGCCAGTGACCGCACCTTTTCAATAGCTCTTGATATAATGAAGATAGATAAGTGAAATGGATACAACTGTACTTGCCTCTACAAGACACATCCCCATATGCAATATGATCTACCTGGGCCACCAAATGACCTTGATCTGAGACCCAACTTTTCAGTTAATCTAACCAGGTTACCATTAAGATATGCCGAAGCCAGTTGACGAGATAAACGATGCTGTTTGAATCATTGCTCTATATTTAAACACGATTAAATTGTATTCACCAAAAACTTATGGAAAAAACTGTCATCCTGACCTTCAGTAACCTCTGAAGTAGGATCCTATTCCGTAGGATCCTATTCAGTTCAGCAACTTCATCCTCCCCCACAAACTTTTTTCAGCATCCCCGACCCCCAAAAACAAGGAAGTTCAAGTGGGTCAAATCCGGGGACAAGTTTATATTTTGTGGATTTCGATGCTACTTAAAGGAAAATAATCACCTTTTCCCACAAAAATGGAGCAATGACTTACAATCGATAAAAGAGACGAAAATATATTGTAGATTCATCACATTTTGCATAAAAACATTCCTACCGTAATATATTTCAAGTTAAAGTTGATAAGCGTTCCACACTTTCAATGACCGATACTTGCAAGCTGCTCGCAAGTACTTTTGAATCTTATTGAACAGCGAGCTTCTCTCGAATTGTTTTCTTACGCAATGGAGTGGGAAATATGTTTTGATTTCTGCTTGTTTCGATAACATGACCGTCGATCCTATATATTTGACAGACATTGAATAAACAAGGAAACCAAATTAACAGTTTAACTTGGCCCCCTATGGCGGCCTAGTTGTGCTGGCTTTGAAATTGTTTCATAAATTGTCAGCATCGCAAGCTTTGTGTAACTTTGTATCTGGCTGTATACAACACTATGGTTTATATAATTATCCCCCCGTCGGTTCTAAGTTGGCTCAGACCCCCGTCGGTGCGAGGGTTAAAGCCTTTTCATCCAAACGGGTAGAGACAACTGACTTATACCTGAAGTAGTTGAAGAAGAACTAGACGTTGGGTCGTTTGGTTCATTTTTGATGTCCTTCAAAGTTTCGAAACTAGGTTTCAAGTCCAGTGGGTCATCTGGAGGAAGAAACAGCTCAATCAATGTCAACATGAACAGGAAATAAATTAATATATCCTCTCGTATCATCGCACTCGCGGGGACACGTACTGTACAATGACACATTAATTAATTGACGAAAACGTCAAAACAATAATTCAAAATGGCTAGCCAAAACAGAGAAGGCCTAGCGACAATAGGGTGCAGTGGAAGAAATTAAAAAAATTACAATTGAAAATGGAGACGCGTTATATTTTGCATCTGATACTCCTGAAGCCAACCAAGGCGTTTGTTTGAGAAAAAAATGTTAAGCTGAACGGTTAACCATTCCAAAATTGGAGTTTTCGGACTATTTTCGAGTATTTGACGCAATGCATACGCAACTGAACAGAATCTGAAGTTGAACACTCGTGAGCAAATTTTAGTCCAACCGATAGATTAGACCTATTAGATGAAACCAACCAGTTATTGTAAATAAAAAGCTCTATATATCAAAACAACCTTAAGCATAGAATACCGATGGTGCGTCATGATATGCTGAGAATTGCTGGCGTTACGTATTTCATGGGGCGTCCAGTAACGACAACAAAGACACCAGTTCGTATTAGTCAGGTCAACAATCACCACATAGTCAGTCAGTGATGCAAGCAGGGGGGTTCAAAGGGGGCAGCTGACCCCCCTAAATTTATAAGGGGGCCCGCATCAAAAGGACACATTCTGGCCCATACTGTGCAGGGGCCAAGTATGGGCTAACAATGTTATATATATATATATACATATATATATATATATTTATTTATCTTAATAAGGCCTGATCGAGGCAGAGGCCCGGTGCCAGCAAAAGCGTGATATGGGTACCGGTCAGGACAATGGCCCGGTCCTTGCATATTCTTGATGCGGGCTTGTTTCAGGTAGGGGCTTAGTCTTGGTCAGGCCCGATCGAGGCAAGGGCTTGGTGCTGGCAGAGGCGTAGCATGGGACCCGGTCAGGACAAGATCCCAGTCACAACAGGGCCTGGTCCTTGCATATTATTGATACCGGCCCCTTTCTGGTAGAGGCCCGGTCTTGGTCAGGTCCGATCGAGGCAGGGACCCGGTGCTAGCAAAAGCGAGATAGTGCACGGGCCCTCGCCCATTCAGGACGAGGGTCCGTGCAGAACAGGGCCCTATCCTTGCAAATTATTTGATACGGGCCCCTTCCTGATAGGGGCCTGTTTCTCTTGGCACGATGCCCTAATGCAGGCAGGAGCCACCCCACTGCTGTCAGTGATGGTGTGATAACGGGACCTTGTACGTTATTAGAGGGTCCAGTCCAGCGACTGGGCCTTGCGTCCCTTGCACTATTATTTGGTGCAGGGCCCCTTTTCTTTGGTAGGAGCCTGGTCTTTGGTCGAGTTCCGAATCAGGCTGGCTTAAGTGCGTGCAACTGCGTGACTCCCATGTCAGAACAGGTCAGGAGACGGGCCTCGCTTCCTGGCAATTAGTGATATGGGCCCCCGTACTGGTACTGTACCGTTCCTGGAAGGGGCACCCGCTGGTCCAGGCCCGAAATGAGACGATGGCAACGGTGCTAGCAAAAGGCGTGATATAGTGCCCGGTCAGTCAGTCTCAGGCTAAAACTTAGTGGCTAGGAGCAAACATGAACTTCAACTATACCCCTATTACAAAACTCGAGAAATATTGCATTTTTGTTCTCCATAGGTTTACATTGAAAAGGTCAGAATATAACTTGACCTTAGATCTACCCAACATTACAATCGAGATATTGCAGTCCCTATTGACCTCATGACGTGGTCATGAGTTACATGTCCGCTGATTAACCCTACTGTTGACCGCTTGCGTCTACCTAGAAGTGCAGACCATATGGTTGGTGACAGTATATACTGACCCATTTCATTATGAACTGAAGGAGACAGTTCATCCACGCGCCGTCACCCCATTAACTTTAATTATAATATTTCATGAAACGCGACATTCTAGAAGTCATTCTCATCACGAATTTAATAATCCAAATATTAACCCCCACTCCCCATGATCCCTGCTCCATTCATCAAACCTGACATGTCGGACCCTTTTTGTTTTCGCACAAACGTGGACTTAGCTATTATGTTTTCACAGCTGCGAAAAGTTTTAAAATAGATATATCTTGCGTTTTCGTATTTTAAGACGTCAGTGCCAAACAACAAAAGATGCCCCCCCCCCCCCACAGCGCCTCCAGTTAGTTTGCTATTCTGTTCGCGAACGTAGCCTAGCGTAGTTTATAAGGGACTTTGACGTCCAAAGGCTGGGAATTGTAAACCTGTATATGTAAGGACCAGGTCCTGTTGTGACCGGGATCTTGTCCTGACCGGGTCCCATGCTACGCCTCTGCCAGCATCAAGCCCCTGCCTCGATCGGGACTGACCAAGACCAAGCCATTACCTGAAGCGAGCCTGCATCAATAATATGCAAGGACTAGGCCCTTGTCCTGACCGGACCCCATATCACGCTTTTGCTAGCACCGGGCTTTTGCCTCGATCAGGCCTTACCAAGACCGGGCCCCTGCAAAGTATGGGCCAGAATATGTGTGATGCGGACCCCCTAAAAATAGGGGTCAGCTGTCACCTTTGAACACCCTGAGTGCACCACTGACTGACTGTGTGGTGATTGTTGACCTGACTAATACCAACAGGTGCTTTTGTTATCGTCACTGGACGCTCCATGAAATACATAACGCCAGCAATTATCAGCATATCATGACGCACCATCGGTATTCGATGTTTTTTATATAAATTGAATCCGAATGTTTTTGTATGGATGACTTTCCGAGGTCAGAACCCGCGCTAAGCAGAGCTTGTTGCGCTGGTCCTGACCTCACCACCCAGATCTGCGCAACTTCCTGTTTCGCAAGCAGAATTATAGTGACGAAAAGTTTAATAGCGTGCCCGACCCACACATCTGGACACGGATCCGCCTCCCGCTCGCTTGACGTCACCTGGCCTTGAGTGCGACCGCTGCCACCGGCCGCAGGCCATCCCAGTCAGGAGCAAATATGTTGAAGTTTGCTTTGATATATAGAGCTTTTTATTTACAATAACTCGTTGGTTACATCTAATAGCTTTAATTCATCGGTTGGACTAAAATTTGCTCACGAGAGTTCAGATTCTGTACAGATAACAGTTGCGTATGCATTGCGTCAAATACTCGAAAATAGTCCAAAAACTCCCATTTTCAAATGGTTAACAGTCCAGCTAAACAAACCTTTTTTGCAAACACACGACTTGGTTGGCTCCAGGAGTATCAGATGCAAAATAAAACGCGTCTTTATTTTCAATTTTCATATTTCACTACACCCTACTGTACAATGACACATTAATAAAGTGACGAAAACGTCAAAACAATAATTTAAAATGGCTATCTAAGAGAGAGAAGGCCTAAGTCATCAATAGCACATAACAACATTTATAATGTATTGTATTGAAATGTTTATCAGATGAAAATACTCCTTTCAAATTAGAGGAAGAAATCATCAACAGCCTTAGCATATCATGAGCATCATGCATATCAAGTCATTTGTTACTGTTTCATATTCAATAAAGGCGATGGTAATACTTTTGACGAGCAAAAGGATAGCAGCACAAAGGTCGGAAATCAAATTAAATCCAAAAGCTTTGTTTGTTTGTTGATTGGGGTTTTAGGGCGCAACAACTGCTTTGTTATTTTGCGCCCATCAATCCAAAAGCTTATGCATAACTTTGTATCTGACTGTATACAACATTACGGTTTATATAATCATCCCCCGTCGGTTCTAAGTTGACTCAGACCCCCATCGTTGCGAGGGTTAAAGCCTTTTCATTCAAACGGGTAGAGACACTGATTTGTACCTGAGGTAGTTGAAGAACTAGATGTTGGATCGTTTGGTTCATTTTTGATGTCCTTCAAAATTTCGAAACTAGGTTTCAAGTCCAGTGGGTCATCTGGAGGAAGAAACAGCTCAATCAATGTCAACATCAACAGGAAATAAATTAATATATCCTCTCGTAGCATCGCACTCGCGGGGACACGTACTGTACAATGACACATTAATTAATTGACGAAAACGTCAAAACAATAATTCAAAATGGCTAGCCAAAACAGAAAGGCCTGAGTTATCAATAGCATAAAACAACATTTAACATGTTTTGTATTGAAATGTTTATCAGATGAAAAAACTCCTTTCAAGTTAGAGGAATAAATCATCGATAGCCTTAGCCATAGATAACAATAGACCTACTGTTATCTATGTTATCTATGTTATCTACTGTTATCCTACTGTTTGACCTACTGTATACTGTTACTGTTTGACCTACTGTTGACCTACTGTTATCTATACTGTTACCTACTATAGATAACAGTAGGTCTACTGCCTTAGCATATCATGAGTAAGTCATTTGTTACTGTTGTCTGTTTCATATTCAATAAAGGCGATGGCAATGATTTTGACGAGCAAAAGGATAGCAGAACAAAGATCGAAACTTGAATTCAATCCAAAAGCTTAGGCATATGTATTATATAGGTGATATCGGAACATTCCCTTTGAGTTGTTTTCTTTCTACGAAAACCAAACTTACCTGGTAGTATATATTCTGAGGATGCCTTTTGGGCAGTATAGAAAACATCAGACGCCATCTTACAATCCTCTGAAAAGAAAAGACGTTCAAGTAAGAATCACAATATCTGGCAATCCATGTTGATTTTTTACATTTAGGGTATATTTTTAAAATATGTATTTCACATTTGCATTTGTCTAAAGGCCGCCGTCCACTGCACTCGCCTAATCGCCTAACGACTGAATTTAACATGGGGCCTATGGGAAGCGCGCCGACTTGTCGACTAACGACCGAAAGCGCTATTAGGCGTATTCAGCGGACTTTTTCGGCTCGTTGTCGGCCGTCATTCGGGCTCAGTAGGCGCGCAGAAGTTGGAAATGCTGGACTTTTTGGTCGGCAGCGTAGTCGGCGCGTACTGAAATTCGGCCGTTAGGCGATTAGGCGTGTGTGCGCAGTGGACGGCGACCTTAAGTCAAAGATACAAGCGTTGAATGGGGTACTGTGGAGAAACAATGATTGTCAAATCCTCCGATAGGTGTATCTGCGAGCTGTGTATGTGTGTGTGTATGTGTGTGAGATTTAACGCCGCTTAACTCTTGTTGAATTGGCCTGGTTTCGGATTATTAGTGTTGATGATTCATAATTTGCTTTGATAGATATCTAGCAACTCCATCTTACCCATTTGATCATGTATCTAATTTATAAATGTTAGCTGTTGTTATGTGCTGTAGAGAAAGGCTAAAGTGCCGTGATAATCTGGCATTTTTTCAGAAAGATAACTTGTAAGTCTAAAAGAGCAGGATGATCATTGCCCAGTAGCAGTGGGAGTGACAACGAAAGAGCGATATTGGATGCGAATTGGACGAGGGGTATACGATTTATATGGTGTATAGTACAGTCGAGAAGGTGTGAGATAGTGATAACCTCATTAGACTGATCACATTTGGGTCTGTTTTTATCATTGATAAAGAGGTAAGAGTGTGTTAAGAATGTATGTCCCATTCTGAAACGAGCTAACACTACTTCATGTTTGCGGGATGGGCAGAAAGAGCTGTTCCATTCTTGAAATTGGGGTTTATTTGATACAAATGACGGCCTTTTGTTTTTAGGTCCCATAATAATTCAATTTGTTTTAAAATAGTTTTTAACCGGCAGTCACTGGGGTATTTCTGTAACACGAGTCACTGGGGGGTGCTTTTTTTTAGCCCCACCCCCCTGGGTGTATCTTCGGAACCATTCAGACTGACCCTCGCGCCCTTGAAGAACACACGGCAAATCGATAGCCAGGAAAAATTCATCGACGTTAAAATAATTTAGTGTTGTCCCTAGAAGGTCAGTGGTGACTTCACACAGGTCTAGGTCAAAGATCAAAATTTTACAGAACAAAAATCGACATAGACCAATATTTCCATTCCAAAGCAATTTGAGTTTGCACAACATGATCACCCAGATACTTCTCAACTTATGCCTACCACATCCAGAATGAGCTAATCGGTGTTTTTGCGCCAAAAATTGTCAGAGGTCAAGGTCAGATCACATAAGCCTCAATATGCCAAAAAATTATACGAAAAAGTTCATGGCAAACACCTGTGTCACCATTACTATTTTACGTGTAGGACACGAAATTGTATACTAATTTTTAACACTGATCTCCCTAAGGTCTTCATGAATGAAAGGTCAAGTAAAGGTCAAAGTCATGTCACAAGCAGGTCAAAATCTGAAATTAGTATATACAGTAAATCGAACTACAATTATGCTAGACGGTTTTGTCTCAGAAATACAGTGCTGCCTCTTATTTGTCTGTATCTGGTCAAAAAAGGACAAAAAATTAAATTTTCAACAATTTAAGCGTCGCGGAAGTTACCATACCTTAAATGTCATCGCCACTCAGTCGAAAATATCAGATATCATTTGAAATTTGGTATGGTTGTTGAATGTGTATAGATATTTAACATATATTAAACAAGCCCTCTTTTTAATATCTTAAAACGTTTTGATTTTTGTCGTTTTCCTTCAACAACAAAAATGAAAAATTTGTGGGTCAAAAATTATCACTTTTTTCACAAATATTTGAGATAGCCAATTGTACCTTTGACATTTGCGTATCTTCTCCTTTTTCGGATTCCATTTTGTCTATTACATGACATTCGTACAGTCTTCCTAAAGTTTAAGCTGATTTTTGTGTCAAAATCCGTGTGTAGTACGTCACTATACTAAAGCTGTATCTAAATAAAAAAAAAAAAAACAAAATGACATAAAGGTGTGTGAAAAAGATGCGCGGTCAGTACTAAAAAGTTTGGCGTTGATAGCGCATGTTTCGTTAAATATTTTAGATATTCCTCACCGGGGGGCTTAAAAAAGCCTCCCCCAGTGACTCGCCGGGTTAACCGCGCGGCTTGGGGCGCGCCTAACATATACCCCCTCCCGTATTTCCGCAATAACTTTGAACGGTAACAGATAACACGTCAAATTTCAGTACTGTCCAGCATCAATTTGACGTCTTCCTAAGAAAAAATCATCTAAACAACCCAGTCAGAACTTTGCGAGATAATGACGTTTTGATGACCGTCATGTTCATGGCCATTTTTGGTTGAATAACGATAAATGTTTGATGCATCGTAGACAAAACATAGCTTTTAAAAAAGCAAAATTGCAACGCCAAAACTGTATAAGAAGGGGAATTAAATTCTCTACATAGATGGCATTTCTCGGATTTCACAAATTTTGGGTTTTTTGTACCTCCGCCAAATCCAAAAAACTTGATTTTTTACAGAATTTCCCCCAAAATCCTTGAAAAACTTCTCTCAAGGCATATCTAAAACACCTAAACTATAATATGATAACCAAGTAATTAAACCCAGACCAAAATTTAAAGATACCCTCGCTTTACCCTTTTTCAAGAATGACGTGATATGGCTCTCCAAGCATAAAAGGTAATACGTCATTTCTTTCAAAAAACGTTTTTTTCGACCTCATACAGATATATAAATGTCATTTTTGTGTATTATGAGACCAAAACTAACCTTTTAGAAATGCATTGTTTATTCAGATTAGTCAATGATTTCATATATGACCTCAATTGGGATGACCTGATCTTGACCCTTTGACGGAGGTTCCAGTTGAGCTAAAAAGTGACTGTTTCTATCGATTCTTACGTGCAAAATAACCCTCTTAAACATGTGTCACAAGGACTTGCTTTGAACTACTCCCGTCACAGTGAACCTTTTGTGACCTGACCTTGATCCTTGACATTGGCATGCAATTTCTCACACCCTTATACCTTAATTGCAATAGATGCCTATTAACCGTGTCTGATGATGATGAACTCTGAGGACCTAACGGGCGCCGCAACAAAAAGAGTTATATGGCTTCCCATATACACCTTTGAGAGCTTTATGTGCATTGACAGTCTTAATCAAAGGATTAATTGAAAGTATGAAACCATTAACTCAATTAACTCGAACTTTCCATATGACCTGACCGTAACCTTACATTTGACCTAACTTTGAAAAATTTCGGTATGCATCGATTTCGTTCATTTGAGAGCTTTCGGATCGCCGCCTGCGCGTCTCGCTGCGGTTATTGGTTCGGAAGATAAGAGGGGGGTAATATTTACCCTCCTCTACGCCGCGCGTTCGGCTAGAGACCCCTACGCCGCGCGGGTTAAAGGCTGAATAGCTTCCTGTGGAGTTAATAGAATTGGAGTGATATGATCGATTTAAAGTCCCGATCTAGCCAGCCGGTCGGCTTCCTCGTTGCCAGGAATGTCTGAGTGGCCGGGAACCCAGAGAAAGAGAATTTCGTTTTTCCGCGAGATTTCTCTGGTAATTGATTGTATTCTGAAAACGAGGTATCAAATCGAATTTGGGTTCTTGATGGCTAAAAGCGCTGATTTAGAATCAGAGCATATCACTGCATCCTTGACGTCGTGAGATTGTATAGATATTAATGCCTGCAATATTGCAAATAATTCTGCTGAGAAAAAAACAGGTCAGAAAAGGAAGTCTAAATGTTTTCTGTCTTGGACCACAGAAAGCCGCTGCTACTGTCTACATATTTCGATCCATCGGTGTAGTAAAAGGTGGAGAATGAGTGGTTTGCTTGAATTCGTTGAATCTTGATTAAATGTCTTCGGAGAGGGTGATTGATTTGACTTCATTAAAAAGAAACTGGACGTTAGGTGGTGGGAAGAGCCAGAAGGGAGTTGGAGGGGGCGCGCCGCTATTTTTAAATCCGAGACCTCTATCCCGTATCGCTCAGAGAGTCGATGAATTTGAATCCCCACCGGAGGGGTCTGTCTGAAAGCACCCGGCTTCAAATCTTCCGAACTAATGCTGAAACAGAAGTTAGTTGGGTGGTTGTAGAACGACTTAGTTTTTTTTTAGAACATACTCGAATAAAGCTTTGTGGGACCGGGTTGCTAAAGGGGGAGTATCGGTTTCCACGAAGAGAGGAAATATAGGAGTCGTACGAAGAGCTTCAGTTGCCGATCGCAGCGCCGCGTTTTGAATGGCGTCGACACGTGTTAGTTTGACCCCGGCGGCCGGCGGCCACGCATTAGCACAGTGGCGCGGTCCACCACTGTTAGCGAGGGGTGGTGGAGGGCGCGCCGCCGGATAACTTTTATATTAATATTGCATTATTTTTTGTTGATGTGTTCAATCGAAGGTATGGATTTAGGAAGGATGGATAATTGATTACCCTAAAATGAGCACGATAGACATTAAAATACTATAAATATTGTGGAATGCGATACCTTCCAACAGGGAAAAGACTGATCTCATTCAAATGTAAATCCAATTTACAGTGATAAGGGTGGGATTTTTCAAACATCTATCCAGGGTGACCAAGAAAGACTTGTATCAAGGTAGGGGCGGCATCCTATATTGTGTTGTCAGGGGCGGCAAACGCCTAAACAGACATATTTGTCAGTCAGTGCTATAGTGTTAATGTTCAAGTCTCGTATTTCAGGAGGCCGTCTGCCCATAGGCGACCCCCATCGGTAATTTGGTAGGTAGGGTGGCTCTAAAAATATCGATCTTCGAAAGATGACACGGGTTCACGAATCACGTCTCATGTTGTTCTATGATATGTTGTGATACACATTGATGTCATGCGACATGTTTAGCCGGAATAGTATGTATTTTCACTTTTTAGTTTATAAAACTTATCTAATTTCACTTCTGTGTACACGAAGAACTGATTTAAGGGTACATGTGGTACTATTGGTTCCAAAATAAGCGTCCCACTGGGTTGGCCGGCACAGAAGTTAAAGGGAATATACCGCCTTGGGAAAAGTATGTGGATTGATGTAGATGAGCGCCCAGATGAGTGGCTCTCATCTCCATCATTTCTCATAATTTTCCGAAGGCGTGATACCCCTTAAACTGCTGTGCCAGCCAATCCAGTGGGACGCTTATTTTGGAACCAATAGTACCTACCTAGGTAGTAATCACATGTTCCCTTAAATCAGTTATTCATATAGACATAGGTGGAATTAGATGAGTTTTAGACGTAAAAGGGAAACATAAATATTAAAAAGATTGTGCATATGCATGGTATGCATACGGTCAATTGTTGGCTCAGGCCACACAGGCCGTTCGCGCTTATATTTTCAACCAAATTGTATGCCCTTATTGACCGCGCACGGTTAACTTTGGTGGTTTCATGCTACCGCTAAACATCGGTTTGTATTATCAAAAGTGGTATCATCCAACTAACAATACTTCAGAGAACCACATGAGATGTGACCCCGTATCACTTTCCCAAACAGCTATCTTTAGAGCCACCCTTGGTCTGATGGCACACGTCTCACAATTTGCAGGAGCATTCCAGTCCGGCAGATTGACAAGGGGGTGGCACCCTACACCTCCGAATATCTGGAGCATCTGCAGAGGGCAAAGCCCCCATGAGCTCTGCAGCGCAGCGAGCGCTCTAAACTGGGGTCTGATCTGGGGTCTGAACTGGGGTCCCTAAACTGGGGTCCCTGCGACCGTAATACGCCACCTAAGTGTGACGTCGGCATACTCAGCTGATGACGTAATGTTAAAGGCCATAGGCCGTAAGTTGTTCGTCAATTCATCGGAAAAGCTGAGAACTTAGCTATGTGAGATGCATCATGTGATACGAGATTTGTTACATTTTGTTCTTAAAAAATAAAAAGGTACACTTATTGCAAGAATTTAGTGATTCTAAGCTCAGAAAACCCTGCTACATTATTGGCGCACTAGTGACATAACATTTCCTCGCATAGCGTTTGAATTTGCAGACGTTACTTCATCTTCAAATGACGTCATATCACGCATCACTGTTAATCTGTTCATACAACAGTTGTTGTTCTCATGCAATTTACTTTAAAGGGTGTGTGCCTACTCACATCGGTCATGTGGAATTGTTGACGGTGCCCTGTCCCAATCCCATATTACGAATTCCCCTAGCTATCACATTCCCCTCCCGATCGCAATGCCCTCCCGTTCGCAATCCCCTCCCGTTCACAATACCCTATTACGAACTGCATAATGACGAATGCCCCTACCATTCACAATCCCCTCCCGTTCATATTCCCCTATTACGAATCACCCTATTGCGAATTACCCACCAGTTCGCAATACCATCCCGTTCATATTGCCCTCCATATCGTATTCCTCTCCTGCTGTATAATGTATTCCCCTCCTAGTCGTTAATTCAAACTAGCCGTGTGTACCTTCGAGGGGTTAAAGGGAAGGCGTTGGTGTTCAAAGGGTTTCTCTGAGTGATTTTTGGGAAAAAGTTATGCGGCACCCGGTCTAATAAGCCGTCCTTAAAAGTGTTAGCGTGACCTCAGGTCAAACGACGACATTTTTAGACAAAATATTGCATTGTGCACCATCTATGCGCTAATGAGATTGCTATGACCCTGGAACGGTTCGTCTACTTCATTTAGCGTAAGAGTTGTGGGGTACCGCAGTTTTTTGCTAAGCCCGTGTTTGTGCAGGTGTTTCGTGACCTGAGGTCAGACGGTTGCGGTGTTAGGTTATATTTTTTGTTGTGCATACAATATGGTTACTTTGTGATGGTGCTGTGCTTAGTTGCGGCTGTAAAAGCATTTTATGCGATTTTATAGGGAACCGCGCACATATTTATCACACAATAAAAAATATACATTTGCGACCTCAGGTCAAACTGTGACCCGGGCTGGTACAATTTTTAATATGTGCATGATCCTTCATTACCCTATTCCAAGTATTTTAGCGTTTAAAACGGTGGTCTAAGTCATTTAGGTAAAAACTTAAAGGGTACCCCGTATTTGACCTATTGTAACCTATTGTGATCTCTGTAGGTCAAACCGCTTAACCCTCGCCCTACGGGGGGCTGACTGGCCCACCCCCAGAGGTTTCTGTTTAATAACTCTTTACACATGCTGCGCATCTTTCTGACATTTTTAGTAACTAAGTGTACAACAATTATACGCACCCTGTCAAAATTTTGTTAAAACTGGTCACATAGTTTTGGAGATAATGACGTTTTGATGACGCAATGTTCGTAAAAACACGATAAATGTTTGAGAAATCATAGAAAATAGAGTTTTGCAGCAAAATGCAAACAAAAAACAGACAAGACGTAAAATAACATTTTCTTTCAAACGGCGACTTCGGATTTCCTTTTTTTACCCCCAAAAAGTCAAAACTGATTTTTTGGGAAAATCACCATAAAATCAAAATTGTCAAAGACATTTTAAAAACCGGAATATATGTGAGAGAACTGATGAAAAACAATACCAAAACGAAATTGCAAAGCAATATCTATATTTTTAACTGAGTGATGGCTTCCTAAGTGTAAGTAACTTATGACGTCATTTTTTTACTTTTGTTGACCAGTTACGAACAAATAAGTACCTTTTCTGTAATCAGGAGCCAAAACTGGTCTAGGAACATGC
This sequence comes from Semibalanus balanoides, assembly GCA_014673585.1. Classification (NCBI taxonomy): domain Eukaryota; kingdom Metazoa; phylum Arthropoda; class Thecostraca; order Balanomorpha; family Balanidae; genus Semibalanus; species Semibalanus balanoides. Next base: position 95,822 of record VOPJ01001027.1, read on the forward strand.
TTTTTATTTGCATTTATCATATTCTACATTTTTAGTTTTCTGGTCGCTATCCTGGACGTGATCGGAGTCGTGGCTATCGCACATAGCAATTAAATCATCGATGGTGAAAGAATGTCCGTGACCTAAGGGTCAATAACAACCCCGAGAGCCTAAAAATGATATATGGCAAGATAGTAATGCAAGCGAGCCAACAACTCGACGGCTAAACAAAATCAATTTTATTTTCATACTTTATTAATTACGACGGCCTGAGCAGCAATCGCTTATTTTTGGATGTGGTCGATTTTGGGTCAAATCAATTGCCTGGAAGGTCACCCCGTTGAACCTGAAACCAAAAAAATTATAACCATCGGAATTCCCACATGACACGGCACATGCGGTGTTTTTTTCCTAGTTGGCTCTACTGTTGCCTTGGTTTTGGAAGTTAGCAGGGGGCCTGTTAGGCCTCCTCACCGTAGGGCGAGGTGGAAAAACACTCCGTAGGGCAAGGGTTACCCGCGCCCGACTGGGCCTCGGCATTTCCCTTCGCCCGACTGCGGGGGGTGGTTCGATAAACACCCCCCACCGCACCCTCTCTTAACTCGCTCCAATGGCACGTAGACCAAAACGTATTAAAGACACTGGTTCGACCGTTATCAAAAATCATTAGCGAACCTATTTCCAGACTTTTTTTTCCGCTCACATGTCAAAACTCACGGTCGACTAAGAAGGTCATCGAGGTCAAATTTTCAGTTTTAAGGACATTCGCTGCTCAGAAACCCCCAATATCCGGGAAACATTTTATGCTTATCTTAGAAATTAACGTTCAAAAGACAATCGTATCAATGAATTTGGGCAAATCGCATGTATGTCCCTCAAAAATTGACCTCAGGTCAAATAGTTTACAGGCTCTAGAAGGTCATTTAAGTCAAAAAAGCTTGATTTGGCCCGCAAAAAATATTTTCGTAAAATAACTTCTTACCTACCAAAGATGAACGCCATACTGTTACGCCATCGTGTTTTGTCTCGTCAAAGGCGCTTTTGAATATGGGTCAAATTTGATCAATGGTTATTCAAATTGAAAAAATTGACCTACAGGTCAAGGTCAAAAGTGGTGACCCAAAGAGGTCATGTTGCATATTCAGAAGATTGTGTCTTGACGAGAACAAACACACTGATGAAAGTTTGCAACCCGTTCTCTATCTCATATATGGGCCAGGGTTATGACTAAAGGAAGGGTGTTGGTGACCTCGGATGACCTGAGATGTTACCCGTTTATGTTTACCCCTGGCAAAACCTGCACTTGGATCATACATAATATATCATATGATGGGATTACATCATTCAGAATGAAAGTGGACTGATATCGTCGATCTAAGAAAGACATTTGATTCATTTCTTCCATTGACTTATAATGGGAGATCGCAAAATTGACCCGACCCTAAGGTCACCGATACAAAAAATCCAAAATATCACCATTTTGTAGATACTAATGACTTAATGTAATCCTAAAAGTTTGATATCGATCCCTTAGAAACTGTAGTTATGCACGACCGCAAACGTTTTTGTAGGTAGGGTCACTTGACCTGACCTGGTGACCTGACCTGACACGGAACTTGAATTTTCGGCAAAATGTCCCGAAAGAAATCAGTGAATATTACGGTGGCCCAAATTTGGCGGCGCTACCGCACCGTCCGTTTTTTCGTTATCTGAAAAAACATGAAAGGGGGGTGTTCAAACCCCCTCCCCAGTGGGGCGCGGGTTAAAGGGAGTGTGCCTATCTTTGAAATGGTCAATATATTCTTTTTTCTTACGGTAAGAAGCTATTTGGTTGATCATTGTTTACGACTATAATTTCAGTAAATGGAGCCCATTTAGTTGAATTTGTACGTATATTCTGTTTTGCATTTGCCTTTTGGTTCAAAACTCATAAACCGATCGCGCCACTGTAAACAGAACAACGAAGATGTTACCTATAATGGCGCACCGCAGACGATAAACAAATCTATACGAACAATGTTATGGGTTTTGTTTATAGTTATCGAGGCTGCTATTCGGCGGGTGTGTTATCAGTGCTCACGAGTTGTTTTTCTATGACCAGCGCTAACATATAATGCTGCGTTGTAGTTTTAAGGAGCAATGCTTCTAGTAAGCGAAAGCTCTCTGGCGATATGCGATAATTGAAGCTCCGTCGGAAGGTGTGATGGCGACTTTGGAATATCTCAGCAACTAAAGGTGAAATCACTGGAGAAATGAAGTACATGACCAAAAATTCAGAAGAAAGTATGTTCTATTTCCACGAACTCTATAGGAAATGGAAGGCGCAATTGGCCGGATTATTACTCTGTCTAATGACGGCGGCCATATTGGTGATCACTAAGGCAGTCGGCGGCTGTGTTTAATGGATAGCCGGGCGGGCACCACAGGTGACATTTTACAATATATTGAGCGAACTACTAGTCGTAGAGCAATATGACCTACCCATCACCACAATGTTTCGCAAATTGAATGCAGATATTCTTAAGAATTTTCCCTTTTTTTGGCACGAAAAAAATATGTTTCGCCTGGAATTATTATTTAATTAAATTTGGAAGCATTGTGGTGGTAGCCCATTTTGCGCTACGACCAGTAAGTTCGCTCAATATATTGTGGGAAAATTCCAGCCTGGGTGCCCGTCCGCGCTATCCCTTATAACACAGCCGCCGACTGCTTTGTGATCAACCAATATGGCCGCGCGTCATTAGACAACCTGGCCAATGCAGGGGTCGCAGCGGCCGATAGCTACCCTGTGGTGCTAAAATATAGTGTCAAGAACTCCGCATGACCAATGTGAGTAGGCACACTCCCTTAAAGATATGCTCCTAAACTTCATGCACAGTGTTCTGACGCCATTACGCTGCTGGTGTAAAAAAATTGGGCGTAATCGGAGTAATTTCGCATACGTATTTAAATACGAATACGAATACGAATACTTCATGGACATCGTGAGATGGTCGGCGTCGCCCAGCCGAGGTCTGTCTTTATCCAACGAACGTCCGGGATGTTAAAGTCGCCGGACACCACAAGGCAACGATCCGGGTAGCGTTGAACCACAGCTTGCAGCCCATCTATCGTCCGGTTCAGTGTTCCGTCAAATAGAAGACAACTCGTGCGCACTGATAGCAGCTGCCAAGCAGAGCCTCGATAACTATTTTACATTGTTTGTATGAGGTTGCTTATTATCATTGGTGCGCCATTGCAGGTAACATCTTCGTTATTCTGTTTATAGTGGCGATCGTTTAGGAGTTTTGAAACAAAACAAATGCAAAACAGAATATAAGTAAAAAAAAAAAAAAGCGCTCAAGACGTGAATTTTATCGTAACCAATGAACCAATTAAGTCAACCAATAGCTTCTTACCGTAAAAAACATATTTGACATTTCAAAAGAGTAGGCACACTCCCTTTAAGCGTGTTCGATTTCACCTGCAAAGTCTGGTTCCCGAAACTGACCCCGTTAGATCAAAAAAGACTTAGCACCTTCAATGATTGGGCTAATCATTCCTAAATTTTGATCCGGGCCCCCGACTGGCGCGCTATTAATTGAAATCACTTCTTTTTTGCGGCTATATAATTTTACTTTGAATGCTGTTAACTGATCATCACCAATTCCGTCAGTCACTCTACAAAATAAAAAGGCTATGCAGTTAATAATATTGTCAACAATCTTAGCTCTTCGAATTAATTTACATTTAAAAGCAGCCAAGATAGCAAGAATATTGAAGCTCGGACATTGGGCTATAAAAAGTTAAGTTAGCATTTACCTTTAAAGGGAGTGTGCCACTTCTTTTTAAAATTGTCAATATATCTTTTTATTAACGGGTAGAAGGCTATTGGTTTGATCATTGGGTTACGATAAAAATACACGTCTGGAGCCAACTTTCATTGAATTTTTTACTTTATACTGTTTTCGCATTTTTTTTGTTTCAAACTCATAACAGCGATCGTCAATATAAACAGAGTAACGAAGATGATTTACCATAATTGGCGACTAAAAAACGATAAACAAACTATGACAGCAATGTATGGGTTGTTTTCACAGGGTAGAAGCTATGCCGCTGCGACCAACATTGGACGAGTTGCTAATGACGGCGCCCGCCATATTGGTAAATCACATCCAAGCAGTCGGCGGCCCTGTGTAAAGGGATAGGCGGGCGGGCACCCAGGCTGACATTTTTACAATTACTGAGCGAACTACTTGGCGGTAGCGCAAAAATGACTACCACTCACAATGTTTCAAATTGAAATGCAGAATAATTATAGACGAAAATATTTTCGTGCCAAAAAAACAAAACTAAAATTAAAAAAATCCTAGAATCATTCTGCATTCAAATTTGGAAACATTGTAGGTGGTAAGTCATATTACCTAGACCGTAGTAGTTCGCTCAATATATTGTTAAAATTCAAGCCGGTGTGCCCCGCCCGCTATCATTTAACAAGGCGCCGACTGACTCTGTGATTTACCAATATGGCCGCCGTCATTAGAAAAACCAGTTGCAGCCAATGCACCTTCCCATCTCTCTAGAGTCAGTGGTTTGTTTATAGTTTATTCGTAGGCTCTGTCGGCAAGCTGCTATCAAGTGCTCACGAGTTGTTTTCTATTGGGCAGATGCTAACAACATATGCTAGTGTTGTAATTTAAGAGCAATGCTTCTAGTAAGCGGAAAGCCTCTGGCGAATATCGATAATTATAGTTTCGCTCGGAATGTATTGGCGCACTTGTGGATTAGCTCAGACCAATAAAGTGAATCTGGGGAATGGAGTAGCATGGCTAAATTCAGAAAAAATGTTCCTACTACAGACAGTGTCAACAACTCTAACATGACAATGTGAGTAGGCACACGTCCTTTAACACAGAAGAGACGCTTCAAAATCAAGTCGCGGCGAATTCAGAACTAATGGCTTTGGGCGGGGAGCTATAGGGTAGTACATAACCGGTAGTGACTTTTCAAGCAACTGTACACATTGCTGACGACAATTAATTCCAGAAACGGATTGAAATCACGTATTTTGCTTTCCCTCATTCGCAAAGCAAGTGATGCAAACGATACAGTTTAATATGAAAGAATAATTAATTAAAAACATAGCGCATCAGCTATACGTAGCGACATCTGGTGGCAAGTATCTAAGTACTAGTTAAGTACGCCATCGCCATCAAGGGCGGCCGCCATGAATTTAGTGCTGTGCATAATCAGTACCAACAATACGGAGTCAGAAAAAAATGCTTTGCCGATACATTGCTTTAGGGCAAGTTTGAGCAATAATTATTAATTCCCATCATTCATTTAAGCTGCTTTTTAGAAATCCTCCCGAGGTGGCACAATCCCTTTAAAATAAACCAGAAATAGCACTGGGCCAAGACAGACCCCTTTGGGACTCTGCTTGTTACCTCTGCCCAGCTGGACTGTCAGTCGCAGATGACAACCTGTTGACGTCGGTCATGGAGGAAGTCCTTCAACCAGTTTAACACCTTCCCTTTAAGTTGATATTCATTTAGTTGTGCAATCAATCTCTTGTGAGGTACTTTGTCCAAGGCTTTCTGATAGTCTAGGTATACCACGTCAAGTTCATGTCCCTGGTCTAGGGTCACAGTCCACTCCTCAAAGGTCTGTAACAGGTTTGACTGGCATGACTTCTTTCGGGTAAACCCATGCTAGTGTTTGCTGAAAAAGTTGTTCTCTTCTAGATGCTGTACAACATGTCTCTTGATTTTTCGCTCCATTACCTTGCTTGCTTAACTCTCTCTAACAAGGAAGAATCTATGTGTGACGCTTGCAAAGATTGGTTCCACCCTAAATGTCAGGGGCTTACAACAGAAATATTCCAAATCCTCTCAGCAAACGATCTGCTCTGGTTCTGCATGGGCTGTAGGCCAAATATCGAGATGATGTTAGACATAGGTAAAAGGCTTGAGATTAGAATTGCTAGCAAGGAAAAGAATGTCCTGAGTGCTCTCAAAGATGCAAAACCGAAGACAAGTCTAGAAAAACAGCTGGGAGACCAAAACAGCTCCATGGAGAAAACGATTGACAAAAATAAGCGAACGCATACTAAGGTTGAAACTTCTAAGCAGGAACAAAAGAATGGGGTTCAGGCAGTCCCCCAGATCACCCCAGAACTTAAAACCAGAACCAATGAACTCAAGCAGCTAGTCCAGAGAAAGGAGGACAAAGAAAACAGGAAACATAATATCCTGTTGCACAACATCCCGGAATCGTCAGCCGAAGACCCTGAAGCTCGCAAAGAGTATGATGTAGCAACATTCAGCAACATTGAAGCAGCACTGTTTGACGAGCAAACCAATATGGTAATAGAGAAGGTCTACAGACTCGGAAAGAAAATAGAAACATCAGGGAATGAAAGAAAAACAGCCACGCCTGATGCTTGTGAAACTCAGGAAGAAAGAAGATGCATATTTTCTGTTGAGGAAGAGATGGCAGCTCAAGGATGTGGGTTTTGAAAACAAATATCTGTCCAAAGACCTTCCCCTGATGAGAGGCAAATGCAAAAACAGCTGAGGGAGGAACTGAAACTAAAAGGGAAAGAAACTCACCGAATCTTTCGGAAAAAATTGTCCACCGAGAAGACAGTCTCCAAAGCTAGTGGGCATCTGTTCTGTATGTACATTAATGCTAACAGTCTAACAAACAAAACAAGTGAATTTGAAGGGAAAATAAACCAATTAAATCCTGACATTGTAGGAGCTACAGAAGTCTGGTTCAAAGATGATTACCAAATACAAGGGTATCATCCAGCTTTCCGTTATAATAGGCCTACTATAATCAAACTGGTGGGAGAATAATCCTGCTGGTACGGGACAACCTGAAAGTGGATGACTGTCCAGAAATGAACGAATCTGCCTTTAAGGAGTCACTTTGGTGTATCATAAAAATAGGAACAAAGGAAAAGCTACTAGTTGGAGTATGCTACAGGTCACCAGGCTGTGATACAGAAAATAATCAACAATTGAATGTGCTATTCCAGAAAACCCAGAAAGTGCAAGCAAGCTAACAACTCATAATGGGTGATTTCAACTACGGGCAAATAGACTGGGAGCAAGGAACAGCTGAAGGCCCACCAAATTCAGACCCCACCAAGTTCTTTGATCAGACCCAAGACCTGTTCATGTACCAACATGTCACGACTCCAACAAGGTTTATAGATGGATGTGAGCCCTCTAGACTGGATCTAGTGTTCAGTACAGAAGAGCACATGATAGATGAAGTCATAGCCAGCGAACCGATAGGAAAAAGTGACCATGTGGTCCTCAACTGGAAATATTACTATACAAGCCAGGAAGTTAAGCCATCTGATACCCAAGCTAGGCAAAACTTCTTCCAAGGGAACTATGCCGAAATGAATGTTAACCTATCCACAGTCATATGGAATCCATCAATTAACCTAGGAATTGAAGAGAGATGGGACGAAGTCAAAAGAAACATCAATAAAAACATTGAGAAGTGTGTACCATGATAAAGCAAAAGCAAACCAAAACAACAACACCCTGGTGGAACAAGAACCTGATCAAGGAGGTTAAAAAGATTCAGAAGTTGTGGAAACTATACCGGCAAAGCAAGGTCACTGTTTACCATGTAAACTATACAACCAAAAGAAACAAAACCACACATGCAATCCGCACAGCTAGACACAACTATGAAAATCAGCTCGTAGCCAAAGTAAAAGAAGACCCCAAGAGGTTATTAAAGTATGTACGAAAGCAGCAGAAAGTCAACCCCACTGTGGGACCACTCGAGAACAGTGACGGAGGATTGACTGAAACAGACCAAGAGCCCAAGAGCCCAAGTACTACAATCATTCTTCAAGTCAGTTTTTGTCAAGGAAGGAGATGATCGCCAACCAGATTTTCAGGACATGCTCAGTGAGGACTCAGTATGCAAAGAAATTAACTTAAATGGAATGTTTCACATTAACATAAGATTTGAGTTGAGATGGCCAAGTTGTTGGATTTACATTGAAATTAAATATTGTAGAAGTTAAAACACCCACAGAGGTCTAATCGAAAGTAAATTTGAGTTTGGTTTGACATCTGCAAAAAATAGGCCCCTAGTGTATTAAGGGTAGCCCTTAAAGCCGGAATGTTCGTCATCCTTTCTTATCCAATGTTGAATGACAGTAGAACTTGTTACATTTGGCTATACATTTAGCCATTACACTAGTCCATACCTTATTGCAGCGTGAAGGTTTTTTTCTATTTCCCAAAAATTCCTTCAATGAACATCAATCAGCCCAAATAAACTAAAATTAGTTTTCATTAATTGAGGCACTGTTTGTGAGAAACAAATGTCAGAATCGTGTTCGGCAGCAATTACTTCATATTTTGCACCACAAACGGCGTACATTGGACAATTTTCAGAGAAGTGAAACATTCCCTTTAACCACAGAAGATGTGCTTGTTCAACTACAAAACCTTAGGATATATAAAGCTGCTGGACCAGATGGGATGCCCTCCATTGTTCTGAAAAAGTGTGCCGAACAACTGGCTGAGCCGCCTCTTCAGACTATTTAAACAGTCATTAGCAACAGGTATTCCCAGTAGAGTGGGAAAGAGCTAAAGTGACGCCCATCTTCAAAAAAGGAGCTCGTAACAAACCAGGAAACTATAGACCCATCAGCTTGACCTGCCAAGTGTGCAAGGTTCTAGAGCGTTTAGTCAGGAAACACATCTATGACCCCCTGGAAAGTCATCAACTGCTGAGCAAACATCAACATGGCTTTGTGCATAAAAAAATAATGCCAAACAAACCTACTCGAGACATTCGAAGACTGGACCCAAATTATCGACGGCGACCAGGGACTCGATGTAATCTACCTAGATTATAAGAAAGCCTTTGACAGTGTCCCTCACAAGCGATTATTGTTCAAAGTGTGGAAGAACGGCATCCGAGGCAACATTATAAAATGGATCATGAACTTCCTAACCCACCGTTCCCAGCAAGTCTGTATTGGGGAAGGCAAATCAAGTTGGGGTGAAGTGATTAGTGGAGTCCCCCAAGGGTCAATAATAGGACCAATTTTGTTTCTCATCGATGTCAACGAATAAGATGTTTGATTATTGTTTGATGATTATTTGAACGAATTAGATTAGAATTAGAAAAAGCAAGATAAAAATGTTTGCGGATCATGCAAAGATATATTGAGGCTCAACAACTAATCATGAACAGAGTGTACTGCAACAAGATCTGGACACCCTGAGCCAGTGGTCAGAGAACTGGCTCCTCAAGTTTAACACTGCCAAAGTGCAAAGTGATGCATCTAGGTAGCAAAAATCCTTAATTCGACTACATCATGCAAGAAGGAAACAGGGCAATACGTCAATAAGAGACATCAGTAGAGAAAGACCTAGGAGTGTATGTTACCAACACAATGAAGCCGACCTTCCACTGCCAGAAAGCTGCCAACAAAGCAACATCAGCCTTCAGACTTCTACGTATTGCTTTTGATAATATCAACCACCTGAACTTTAAGATACCATACACAACGTACGTCAGACCCCACCTAGACTATTGCATTCAGGTAAAGAGGCTGGAGCTACCGAGCATGAAAGATAGGATAATGCGGGGAGACATGATTGAGACATACAAGATTATGACCAGCAAGGTCAATGTTGACCCAGCTCAATTATTTGAATTAGACCAAGACAGCCGAACCAGAGGCCACCACATGAAACTGAAGAAGAACAGGTCCACACTCGTTGCCAGAAGCAAGTTCTTCTCAAACCGAGTCAAGTAGCTAGGCGTTTCATACTTTTTGGAAATTCCCCCCCCCCCCTTCAAGTACCTTGAAACCGCCTCTGCCGAAAAAAAAAATACAATATTCGATGAGCATCAACTAATTTGAACTATTTAAAAAAACGTAAACCTATGAACTTCCTCATACTTGAGGCAGTTAGGAAAAATCCGTTGAAGATTCGCATTTTCCGTATTATCGCCAATTGTCGCCGAAAAATCCTCCCACAATGGGCCCTGGAACCGCCTCTGTTCAAAGTCAGAAACTCCAAAATTTGGATCCAGATGTGAAAATCAATTTTAGGGAAAAGCCGAAAAGTTTCATAAGCCTACTCGCAGCCGTTTCGGAGATATCTAAGAAAAACATGAGGGGTGGGCAATATTTGTGGTAAATGGGCGTGATTCAAGCATTTTTCAGTCATGAGGTAGCTAACCTGTGCCACTTAGAGGCACAGGTTATCAGGTTAAATACTGTGCCACTTAGAGGAATTTAATCTATTGTCATTATGTCAACTCGGTTTTGTGTCCAGAAGGTCATGCCTGACTAACCTACTAGAATCATTGGAAGAATGGACTGATGTCATTGATAAAGGAGCTGGGTTAGATATCATATATTTGGACTTCAGTAAAGCCTTTGAATCGGTACCACATGAGCGGCTTCTCAGGAAATTACATGGCTATGGCATAAGGGGAAATCTACATGGCTGGCTAAAAGCTTTTTTAACAGGAAGGAGGCAGCTGGTAACAGTTGGAACCAGTCAATCAAAGTGGGGAAATGTTATAAGCGGAGTGCCACAGGGTTCTGTCTTGAGACCAATTCTATTTTTGATTTATGTAAACGACCTGCCAAGCGTAATCAATAGTGGTATGAAGATGTTTGCTGATGATGTGAAGATATACAGGGCAATTTAAAATGAACACGACTATGACAAACTGCAGAAGAACCTTGTGAGGCTAGAGACATGGGCAAGTGACTGGCTGCTAAAATTCAACACCTCAAAGTACAAGGTCATGCACTGTGGTGCATCCAATATGCACTATGATTATTACATGAACACCAGATCAGCTGACCCCACAGCCCTACAGAAGACCTCAGAGGAGAAAGATCTTGGACTTCACATTACTGACTCGCTTAAGCCTACAAATCATTGTCAAAAAGCAGCAAACAATGCCATGTCTGTCCTTTGACTAATACGTCACTCATTCAGCAGACTAACAGAGGATAATTTGTGGATATTGTTCACCACATATGTAAGGCCCCATCTGGAGTACTGTTTGCAGGCAGCGGGACCATACATGAAAAAAAACTTCAAAACACTAGAAAGAGTGCAACGCAGGGCTAGCAAGGTGGTAAAAGATAAAAAGAATGTACCATATGAAGAACGACTTGGGAGGCTTAAAATGATCAAGATAAAAGACAGGGCTAAAAGGGGGGATCTCATTGAAACTTATAAGATTATCACAGGAAAACTTAATGTGGACTCAAACAAGTTTTGCAAAAGGGATCACGCAACAAGAACAAGAGGGGCCATGATCTTAAGCTCACCAAACCAAATCTAATAGATTATTGAGAAATAAGTTTTCTAGCCAGGCGAGTGGCTGATGATTGGAAACAAACTCCCGGCATGAAGAAGTGATATCAGCAGAAACAACCAATATGTTCAAGGCCAAACTGGATGAGTAACAAGTACTCAGCACAGCACCATAATGCCAGCTAGAAGAAGCAACATGCGCTCCCCCCCCCATTGCACGCGCTAACTGTTTTGCTTAGTGCTTAGTGCCCACTTGCTTACCTAGAAGTTAAGGAAAGAGGCAAGGGAGCTAGGACTGCTCGTAGGATGCTGCCTCTTCTTGTGCAGTGGAAATGAGCTTATCATAGCCGACATAGCGGTTTTTAAATGTTGAGATGTTGCAACTTTGCACTACGCAGTTTGGTAGTCCGTTCCATCTGTTAACAGCTCGTGCTGAGAAAAACATTAAGCTTTTATTGGTTCTATGTTGATGCTTCTTCAATTTCAGGGTATGTCCGCGTGTTCTTTGGTTGGTTGCCGATTTATCTAGTTCAAGGAAGTTTCCCTGTATCCTATCTTGACCTTTGAGGATTTTGAAGATTTCTATCATATCTCCTCTGTGTCTTCTGTCTTCTAATGTTGTAAGCTTAAAGGGAGTGTGCCTACTCACATTGGTCATGTTAAGTTGTTGACACTAGTCTGTAGAACCGATTTTTCTGAATTTAGCCATATGCTTCATTTCCCCAGATTCACTTTGTTTGCTGAGATATTTCAAAGACCGCGCAATCACATACTGGAAGTATTGAATATTTGTGGTCTCCAGAGAGCATATTCCGCTACTAGAAGCATTGCTCTTAAATATACAACGCTTAGCATGTTATTTAGCTTCTGGCCAATAGAAAACAACTCGTGAAGCACTGATACAGCTGCCAAACAGATCCTTTGAATCACCTGTAAACAAACCCATACATTGCTCATAAAGGTTTGTTTATCGTCTTTAGTGCGCCATTATAGGTAACATCTTGGCTACTCTGTTTATAGTGACGATCGTTTGAGTTTTGAAACAAAGCAAATGCAAAACATAATATAAGTAAAAATTCAACTAAAGGGGCTCCAGATGTGAATTTTACCGTAACTTATAATCAAACCATTGGCTTCTTTCTGTAAGAAAAATATATTTGACATTTCAAAAGAGTAGGCACACTCCCTTTAAGCATTTTAAGTCAGTCTTCATATGGCAGTTGTGCTAATTTAGGGATCAGTTTTGTTGCCCACCTTTGTACTCTTTCCAGTTTGGCTATATCTTTGTTTAGTTGCGGTGACCAGGCCTGTACTGCAAACCCCATTTGAGGGTGAACAAGGGCCTTGTAGAGAGCTGGGAGAGTTTCCATATCCAGTCAGGTGAAGGCCCTACAAATTATCCTGAGCATCGAATTTACTGCTGCTGCTGCGCTTGCTGCCTGTTCAGCTACCTTCATGTTACTTGTCACCAGCACACCCAAGTCCTTCTCCTTCTTTGTACTCTGCAATACAGTCCCACCTAGGTTATATGTACTTGATGGATTTGTCTTCCCTATATGCATGATTTTACATTTATCTTGGTTGAACTTTAAGAGCCATTCTATACTCCACTGCTTAGTGCCCATGTAGTAATATCCTCTGCTATCAACATGAAAATGCTAATCAAGATAATTTAAAACTATGAAGATCCAATATTCCAAAATATCACCAAGATCTCAAGATCATGATATGAACATTCAAATAGACTCGAGTATACCTTCAGTCCATTAACTTAAATATAAATATAAATCTAATCTAAATCTAACCGGCATCTAGCGTCTTCCGGAACAGGTTACACAGTGGTTTTGCTAACTGGTCAGCACAGGAATTGACTTTGGTGTCGCCAATCCAAGAACAAATTACTACATGAAGCAAGCGGATTTCCAGGAGAATAGATCAGGCAAATATGAAGTCAAAAGAAGTGGAGAACAAGTCTACCAACTGGCAGAAACGAATGTTGAGAAGGACTTGGGCGTATTTGTTACATGAATGCGAATGCGAATGCGAATGCAAAATCATGGACATTGAACAAGGCGATGTCAGCCCTTTGTTTATTGGGGTTTAAGGGCGCGCAGACACCTTTGGGTCAATTTGCGCCCATTTTTTGCATTGTCATTGCCCAACATTGCGCGATGTCAGCCCTAGGGCTCCTAAAAATAACATTTGATCGTCAGAATGTGTCCAACTTCAATCAACTATACACCACGTATGTAAGACCACACCTTGACTACTGTGCTCAAGCTGTTGGCCCCTATATGCGTCAGGACTTTGTGGCTCTTGAGAAGGTACAAAGGGCTTGCAACGAAGTTGGTCAAGGGACTCAAGTACTTGTCATATCAAGAAAAGCTAAAACGTCTGAAGCTTTGCAGCATGGAAAATAAGAGAGGGTGAGAAGAGTGGACTTAAAGGGACTGTCCCACCTTCAAAAAATGTGTCAAATGTACGTCGTTTGTGGTGCAAAATATGA
>VOPJ01001028.1:0-72434 GCA_014673585.1 Semibalanus balanoides
TCCTGGCTCGGCTCCCCTCTACATACCTACACTGTACAGGCGCCGCCGCCACCCACCGCCAGTCAGTCAGACGCTGTCCGCTGTCCGGAGGTCTGACCTCCCTGTCCTGGCCTCCCTGTTCTGGCCTCCCTGTCCTGGCCTCCCTGTCCTCCCTGTCCTGACCTTCCTGTCCTGGCCTCCCTGTCCTGGCTCCCTGTCCTGCCGTCCCTGTCCTTCCCTGCTCTGCCTCCCTGTCTGCCTCCTCTGGCCCTCCCTGTCCTGGTCCCTCCTGTCCTCCCTTCCTGCTCTGCTCCGCCCCCTCCTCTCCCACCTGGCTCCCTGATTCCTGTGCCCTCTCTACCTCCTGGCCTCCCCTGCTCTGCCGTCCCTTCCTGCCTCCCTGTCCTGGCCTCCCTGTCCTGGCCTCCCTGTCCTGGCCTCCCTGTCCTGGCCTCCCTGTCCTCCCTGCTCTGGCCTCCCTGTCCTGGCCTTCCTGTCCTGGCGTCCCTGCTCTAGCCTCCCTGTCCTGGCCTTCCTGTCCTGGCCTCCCTATCCTGGCTTCCCTTTTCTGGCCTCCCTGTTCTAGCCTCCTTGTCCTGGCCTTCCTGTTCTGGCCTCCCTGCTCTGACCTCCCTGCTCTGACCTCCCTGCTCTGGTCTCTCTTGTCCACAGTTGTACATACCTTGCCTCTGCATGTGACGTGGGAGAAGGCGGTGATGGTGAGCCACGCTGGGATATACGGAGAAGAGGATAATCGGTCTGGGTGACCGAAAATCCTATCATGTTATGACGAGCATGGGTCGTGTGATGGGGGCTGTTTCAGCGCCTTCAGCCTAATCCGGTTGAGGCTTCATTTTCTCCACCGGTCGTTCCCGCGCCTCAACTAAAATTGGTTGACCCTCCACCAACCTCAGCCGATTGAGCAGAATCTCAACCGCTCAGCGAGCGATTGAGGCCGGTGGAGGAAAGTCAGCATTACGTGTCGACAGTTCTGGCGCACTGTTGCGCATTAGTGGCGTGCTGTCCATTCTGTTTACATTGAAAATCTCCATCGTCCGTTCCCGTGCTCCGCTACACCGTGCCTCAACCGTCGAGATGAAAACCTTTACCGGTTGAGGGTGCTGGAAAAGCCCCATAGTATCGATAACACTTTCAATAGAACTACATATTTTGTCAACAGAAAGTCTGTAGGAACAGGGAAAGTATCAGCGAAAAACAGTGCTCGACCTTGGCAATGTACCCAGTCCTTCAGCTCAGCGCGATCCCCGCGACCTAGCCGACACCTCAGCCCAGCGAACCAGCGCCGGGGACGGCACATAATCACAGCCTACCGCGACCTAGCCGACACCTCAGCCCAGCGAACCAGCGCCGGGGACGGCGTGCGACTACAGCCTACCGCGGCCCGCCGGGAGCGAATAGGGGTCAGTCGGCCGGGCTGGTGGCGCAGTACAGAGCGATCGATCGCACTGGTCTGTCGCCGGCGGGTGTGACTCAGAGGCGAACTGTGACCGCTGCGTGAGTCACCCCTCAGGATATCCTAACGACCGACTGTCTGTAGGTCAGGTCACGCAGCCTGACTCATCAGTCCCGATGATGTTCAGAGGGGCCTTGGCGGGTGCTGTAATACGCAGGCGACGTAACTCGGAAGGACGCAGCGGCGTCCGTTGGAAAGTACATCTGGGGTTTTGTTTAGGAGACGGTTAAACCTAAACTTTTTAGAGTCATTGTAAAACAGGGTACTAAGAAGACCGAATATAAACCTGTGCAAAACCATGTGCTTTGGTTTTGGTTCTGATTTTCATTTCGGCATTCCGCGGTTGGATTGACTAATAAGCGAGATGAATTGATTGTCGGAGATAATTGATTTATATTTATATAATGACACTTATTAAGCATAGACAGTTGGACGTGGAACCGATGAGGCGATAAATTAATCATGCTCTTCATTTTTCCACGTGAGGTTGCTTATGACCGGGGCCGGAGTGGTTGTTAGTGGGCCATTTGTCGGGCTAAAGCTGCTCAGATTGCTGACCTGTTGCTGTCCGTTACCAGAGAGCGGCTGCCTCGCTGTTCACTGGATTAAGGTCAGTCGTCTGGAGCCGATCCCCGCTATCAGAGGTAGTGAGAGATGAGCGCGCCCGACCTCCGTGGCACGCAGCGAACTGCCGGCCCCGCCCCGGCATGGCCCGCTCTAAATCAGCGATGTGCGGTCCTGAAAGTCAGCGACAATATATTATTTACACGGGAGGGGGTGACGCGTGAAGTGCGTGGCCAAGATTTACCAGTTAGCCGCTGTTTTTCAGACCCGAGCAGATGTATATCGCTGTTTAATCAGGCGGACTTTGGACAGCTGACAGTCGGATTTGTCTGATGTGGCAGTTTGGCGACGAACTGCTCCGAATGTTTGTCCGTCTCTACGCTCCAGACCCGGCGTCTGGGTCGTTCGGAATGAAACATCCAGCCAGCAGAAGGCGTGGAGCCCACCCACTTCGAGCCGGAGCTGCTTGGCCTTCGACCGGCCAGAGTCGGGGCCGGACCCCGGTATATTAACACGGCGTGCTGTGTCCATCATCCCGTAACACGACATATCTCCTGCTGGCGCTCGTGTCGGCGCTGGGCTGTAATGCACAACACGACCACTCACGGCCGCCGCGGAGGCCGCCGATCCGATCTGGGGGCGCGTGCTGCTCCTCTCTGCGGGTCGGCCGCGTGCAGGGCGCCCCGCGGAGCCGGCTCCGGGCCGACTCCGGGCCTACTCCGGGCCGGCTCAGCGCCGACTCTGGGCTGACTCAGCGCCGACTCCGGGTCGACTCCGGGTCGACTCCGGGTCGACTCCGGGCCGACTCCGGGCCGACTCCGGGCCGGCTCCGGGCCGACTCTGGGCCGACTCAGCGCCGACTCAGCGCCGACTCAGCGCCGACTCAGCGCCGACTCCGGGCCGACTCCGGGCCGCAGAGCTAGGCGACCCGTGCCGAGTCCACCGTGGGCCGAGTGACTGGAGCTTCTGCGGCTGACCGGGCTGCGTCGGTCGCTGGGTCCGGACTGTCCCCGACTCGGCTGCCCCCGTTAGCCGCCGCAGACAGCACCCCGCGAGCCCCGCCCACCGCGGCCGGCGCGCCTCTGTGCCAGGTGTGCTTTAGGGCCGCTTAAAGTCGCCGCCGAATCGCCGGCGCCGGCGCCGCGCCTCGCTTTTAGTAATGTGCCAAAAAGCCGTGGTGAGAAGTAAACGAATCCCACGGAGATGAGGATGAGCGCGCGTCTGTGCTCATCTAGTGCTCGGTCCGAAGCGCATCGGAGCACGATGTAGCTTCCGCTGTACTCGGTCCAAACAGCGTTACTGAATGCACCAGACACTTTGTGCGCGCTGGTTTAGTGGCTCAATCCGAACACGGCAGTGTTCAACGGCGCGACGACCAACGACTCGCTGTGCATACCATCTAAGTGCACGTCAGTCTCCGCGATAACCAAGGTCTTTTCTTAAGCCGCGCCGCGACCGCGTTCACTGCGCCGGCCTGCGATGACCGGTTCATTCTGCCGCGGGTACCGTGGACTCGTGTGATGTGTCCAATAAGCCGTGGCAACTCGCCTGTCGGATGATACCAGTCACCTAGGTCTCGTCCCATGCTATAATAAAGCTCAGACTTACCACTTGGTTTCTTTGGTAAGTCCTCTCATTTGGATTGGTGAAGGAAGCCGAAAAGTGCATACTCAGGCGATTACAAATAGAACCAGAAATTGGTCCAATGTAAACACAGGTTTCCGGCCCGGGTGCCTGTTTTTTCTCAGACGTAGAATACCTTAAGATCCCTTAAGGAATCACACAATCTTCATTGTATTCTCTAGGCATTGGTAATATTCAGACGTTTGCGGAACTGAGTGTCGACGTATGTAAATTGTTATATGTTTGTGACAATTTTTAAACTCCTTTCTAACGACTACGGTTATTTTGATCTTAGTCCAGTGTTTGCCGAGCAGCACGTGCGGCACTCCCTGGGCTTGCGGCCCCTGAGCATTCGTCTTAACCGGTTCCTCTCAAGAATATCGGAAGCGCGGCTTCACCGTGGGGGTGACCAGGTCGTCAATCCGGGACTGCCAGATGAAGCTGGCACGGCTCGCAATCCTGAGTCACTTTTAACGGACCCGATTATCAGGCCCTGATGATATGAGGCATGCCATATTAAATTGAATAATATCCCCGAGCGAAAAGCAAGCAGATTCCATCTCTACGGTTGTGTATGAGGAGAAGCATTTCTAAGATGCGGGTAATGAAAATTGCCAGGGCTTGGGTGAGCACCTGAGTCTCGAATGACCAGCGACAACCCTCCATAGCTCTCTCGTGGACTGCCTCTTGAACATGTCTATTGCGACACCCCAATACTTTGACCATCATTACATCAAGACCTTGCTCACATATACGTCCAGTTCCTAAATTTACTACTTCTCGCCACCCGTGTATGCTCTATGGCTTAGATCTCGTTAGAACCGAGGACCTTTGGCTGCGCTCAGTCATTTATTGGAAAGCGTGTCTGTCTCTCGTGGCCCGGGACTTTCTCTTGAAGACAATCTCAACCTAACTCTAGGCAGTCCGGTTTCTGGGGCTGACTGTGGGCTGGCTTCATCGCCCTGGCTCCTCTCACCTTCGTGTCTCGGAATTAGCTGTACGGAGCCTTAGGTTGTGCTCTAAGGGCTGGGTGATTTGTGCTGGCCTCCGCTCAATCCCTGCTGCCTGGCACCTCTCTCCGCCGGCCCTCACCACCTCCCCCTCGCTTTCGCCCTCCGCTCTCCGCATGTTTGCCGTCTGCACAGTCCCCATGTCTGTCTGCCCCGTTGCGTGCCTTTCCACCGATGTCTAATTTGTCACGTGTTCGTTGCCCGTATCCCCCGTGTCTGTCCTGCCGTCTGCCGTTCCCGTGAGGATCTCCGAACTCTGCGCCGTTCGTGTCCTCGTTCACCAGAATGTTCCTGATACTGCCAAACGCTGCCGTTTCCCGATAAGGTGCGTGGTCAATGCCCCCGAATCTGCACGTGTTCCCTGCTGTCTGTCTGTGCCCTGTCTTGTGGCCATGTAAATCCTCGGTGACATATCCCTGCCCGTTTGCTGCAATCGGAATTCTACCAGTGTCTATCTGCCCGTCTGCCGTTCCCGTGTCTGTCTGCCCGTCTGCCGTCCCGTGTCTGCTGCCGTCTGCCGTTCCCGTGTCTATCTGCCCGTCTGCCGTTCCCGTGTCTGTCTGCCCATCTGCCGTTCCCGTGTCTGTCTGCCCGTCTGCCGTTCCCGTGTCTGTCTGCCCGTCTGCCGTTCCCGTGTCTATCTGCCCGTCTGCCCAGCTATCTGCCCGTCTGCCCAGCTATCTGCCTGTCTGCCCGTCTGCCCAGCCCGGCTGTGCGCCGGCTGGTGACCACAGGTCCGGCTGCTGCCGGTGTGGCTCGGACCGTGCGCCTCTCCGGTGGAGCGTGACAGGCTGGTTCCGTATTCAGCGCCGCTGCGTCCCTGCAGGGCGGCAAGGCCGCTCGCCGAGCCGCCCGGTAACGGCCCGGCCCGGCACGGCACGGCAGAATGTGGCACGGCCCGGGACCGACCGGCACGGCACGATCTGTGGCGTGGACCGGCACTCCGAGCCCGCCGGGATGCTGGCGATGAGAACGTGGCAGAAACGCGCTGCGTACTCCGAAAGATTGTTGTATTTGTGCCAACAGTAGGCAGCCGCAGGGTAAAAGCGGCATCTAGAAAGTTGCAAGCAAAAAGGGGACGAAACCAAACGGTAGCTCGGGATAGTAGTGCAGTTATCCAGGCTACGTTATGGAAATTTGTGGAGAAGCGCAAATCAGAAAGCCTTTGCCTTCATGATCACTATTGTGTGTATATTTTCCTTTCATGCCGTGTTACGAGCTTAAAGTTTCTGAAATTCGTTTTGGACGTGTGATCATTTGTCACTGCGGCGTTAGTTGCTGCGCCATGAATATTGCAGCGGGCGGGCTGTTCTGCAGGCTCGTGACTCGGCGCTGGTGGCCGGGCCGATGTCGTCGACCATTACAGCCCTGTTCAGCTGATGACGGTGACGCTGGTGACGTCGGTACCCCTCCCCCTCCCTCCGGTCAGGTGCCGGGAACGGGGCGGACCCTGGCGCTAGGCCGGGCTGGCCCGGGTGGTGTCCGTGTTTCCTCTCTGACGCGGTGTTTCGTCAGTTTCGTCATGCAGAGATCGGTTAGTGATGCGCGTTAAAGTCACGACGTGATGGTCTCCAGAGGGTTTTGCAGAATGTAGCAGATCTACGGACAATGTAAATCGTTAAATATTTAAACTGTTAAATAGATAAGAGGGATGCTTAAGTTTCGATGAAGGCTAATGCGAAATATTCACCTTTTCATTTATTTATTTGCATATTTCTGTGGCACATGTATGATATCAAATTGATCGTGCCTCAATGCAACAGAGAAATAACAGCTTTTTCAATTTCAAATATTTAACTTTGGAAAATGTAAAAATATGTGTACTTACCGATAGTGACGCAACAGTATGATCCATCACTATCTCTGGTATAATACTACCTTCCTAAATTTCACTACTTATCCTCTTATTTGGCTATCTCAACTCAAAACTAATGTTTAAGTGGGAATGTCTCTTTAAAGGTGGGGTAGGGTTCATGAGAAAGCGCTTAGGCTTAGGAGCTCAAGTTAGGCATTACACTCCTGTTACGCCATTACATCCTTGCGCAAACTGTGCAGGTGTATTGGTCAGATCCTTGTGTGTATACCATTATCATGTTTTCCTGATGGTCGATGCATTACCAAGAGGAAACAGACCCGGGTGCGGTGTGGCATCTGTGCACATTACGGCCGCGGCTCCACTAGCTCCGGGTTCAAATGCAGATGATCGGCCAATACACCGCCAACTGCATCCTCCTGCGGTCTCAGCGCCACTAATTGGGTTTCATGCTCGTTCATAAACAAATAGCCCTATCCAACGCTGGCGATAGCTTGTCTTTGGTATAAATATCCACTATTGATTAGACTGATTGCAGCTCGCTTGGTGTGTAGGTGGGACGAACAGGCGAAACTTATAGCGGAACAGCTGGTGTCTCTACAGAAGTTGGCGATAAGGCGCTGCTATGTATTTTTGGCCGCGAAGTTGCGTGACTTTATCCACCAAAACGAGAATTCGCTCCTAAATTTGTTAAAAGTGCGCCAGTTAGATAGTTGACACGGAGAGTCACTCTAACTTCATCAAAGCCGACTCGCTACAGCTATCCGAGAATAGCATGCTTCAATATCCTCCTCTGTAAATGCATGCTTCTGTTTGAAGATACCGTGGACTTTACGTCTGTCTCAACATAAGCGTGGGTGGGTGTTTATCGCAGATCGCCGAACTTTCCAGCGCTAGTTAGTGGACTATTAATACCGAGACAGCGCCTCGTCACGGCCATACCAATACACCCCTCCACGTCACTGCCATGATGCAGAGCCTGACCCACCCCAACACCACCTCCACCTCCTCCCCACCGCCACAACCTCCGCCCTCCCAACCGACACCATACATGGTCGCCGGTCCGGTGTACCGCTCTCTACCGCCCACGCTCGCGCTGGTCCGACCAGCTCACCGCCCGGCCCACCGCCCAGCCCACCGCCCAGCCCACCGCCCAGCTAACCGCTCTCCGCCGCGCCGGGGGGACGGCGGCTGGACCGGTGATGTAACGACGCTGGGCAGCCGTGTCGCGCTCTGACATCAGTGACGCCAGTGACGCCAGTGACGCCAGTGACGCCAGCGTCAGCGTCGCCGCCGCCGCGGTACACACCTGGCCTGGGTGGGTCGCGTCGTGACTGCCGGCGGGCGACAGAACCGGGGCGCCGGGACTCTCCTCTTCGATCGCCGCTCCATGGCCGCGGTCACCGGGGTACGTCGGATCCCCACATTCCGAACATTGATGATAACCCTGCTGCGGTGGAAACCACGGGTTCTTCCGAACATGGTTCAGATCAGCCTGCGGGGCCGACCTCGGGCTCGACTGCGGTGCCGACCTCGAGTTCGACTGCCGGTCAGACCTCGGGTTCGACTGCCGGTCAGACCGCGACAGACTCGAGCGTGCAGTGCTCGTTTGAAGCCGTCCCGAGCTGTGGACGCTCCCGGCGGTGGTGCGACACGCAGTTGCCTCTCACTGACCAGCCGTCAGTGACGTCAGCCGAGAGGGGCCGCCTCCGCCGGGCGTGCCTACGGCCAGCGGACCGTATCGTGGCCAGTCGGGCACGGCGGGGGCACGCGCCGCCCCGCCGCCCCCGCCGCCGCCGCCCCGCCGCCGCCCCGCCGCCGCCCCCGCCGCCGCCGCTGCCGTCATCTCATCTCAGCCTCCTCGGCTTATGTCACCGGGTGACTCAGGGCAGCGGCAGAGCAGCGCCCCGGTGCTACCCGCCAGTGTCGGTGGCAGACCTATCCCTCTCCGTCTGCCTCTCCTATGGCGGGAGGGTGGCGGCCGTCTGTCGCCACCCCGCCCGCGCCGGAGAGGGAGACGGTCATCAAATTAGGCTGTGTGGTCACGGGCGTGAGCTCGGCTCAGTCCGTGATGCATGGCGGGTGTGAGGTGATGTGACGAGGTGATTCAGGAACAGGGCGGAGGTGACGCGGTGACTCAGGAGCACAGGTGATTCAGTTTGGGGGCGAGGCGAGCGGCGGCGGCAATGTGCATGTCTGATCTTGATGGGTTAGGCCCTAGACGCTGTCGTGCACAGGACACACACGGATGTCACACTGTGGCAGCCAGACTTGTGCCTGGATCTCGAAGCTGGATCTGGGATCACAGGGTATTCCTCGGCATAGAATGCACGAGGACTTTACGGTCGATTGGTGTGAGATAACTTGAAGTGGTTCGTGTCTGAAAACACTGACTAATACAGTCGACCTCTCAAGTACGACTACTGCGCAGAAAGCAGATCCACTTCAGCACGAGTGCTGCTAGATAAATCCTCCGATATCGCTCCACATTCGTCAGCTCGGTCGTCTCTGCACAGTGCACACATATGTACACACATCGACACACTTACAGACACACACTCAGACACAGACTCACATCCAGAGGGATCCTGTGCACCCGACACGCCACTGCAGGCGATAATCAATGCAATATTTACTGGTCCGTGTGAGCACTAAGGTCGTTAGTCGTGTTGCAGGCTGCGGTGGCAGTGTTAGTTGTTTGGTTCATCAGGCAGATTAGCTGATTAGCGAACTGGGGTCATTAGGCAGCTCACACGCGATGATGGACTAACCGAACACATGGACCTTCCGGTCCCCAGAGGATAATGAGGGTGTGAGATAAAACAAATAATCCTTTCACGCATCGGATATCGACCCAATGTTCTTTGTGCTGATCGAATCGCTCAGCTTGTGTGTTTTGTTTGTTTTGTTGTGTTTTTTTTTTGGGGTGGGGGCCGTTTTTTGGGGGGCGCTAAAGCACATGGAGGCTATCAAGCGCCCTAATCGCTCAGCTTCCATTCCGGGATCGAGTCGCGCTATTCCGGGCGACCGTCCGGAGCTTGAGACGACACGTTATCAGACGCGTCTGCTATCAGAACTACAGGCAATCTCCCGACTCTCGTCCCGTGTCGTCACATCCCTGCCTGTCACATCCTGTGTGATCTCGTCCTGTGCGATCTCTGCGTGTCGTCGTCGTCGCGTCACGCCCCTGACGTCAGCGGCGCCGGGTGGCGGCGTGGCCGGCGCCGGTGCGGTCTCTGCGTGCAGCCGTGACCGATCGCACGGCGCCGTCTCCGCTGCCGCCCGACCCGTCTCCGCTGCTGTCCGGTTCTGTCTCTGGACCTGGCGCCAGGTCGCCGGGTCGGCGGGTGTCGACGGTGGCGGCGGGGTTGGCCCGCGCCGGCGGTGGGTCTCCGTGCCACCCTCAGCTGTGCGCCGCTCAGCTGTATGCTAATGGCTACCGGACAAGGCCGGCATTGCGACCACCGCGGCCGCAGCCACCGCCGCCCGGGCGGCCAGTCCGGCGCCTACCCCTCCGCGCCGCCGCCGCCGCCGCCGCCGCCGCCCTCGTCCGATGCCGCCCAGATAGCGGCCGGTGCGTGAGCTGCGGCTGAGAAGCGGTGTGACGCGACTGTGCCGGGACTCTGCGGGGATGTGCGCGACACGGCGCACCTTCGCGCTTGACGTCATGGGTCGAGACCTCCGAGAGTACGGCGCACGGCGACGGCGTATGCGCCCCGGACCTGGCACGGTGCTCTGACGAAACCCCGCCGCGCGCCGCCAGTGCGGCGCCCCAGTCGTCTGTCTCTGGATGGCTGCAGTGTTCGAACCCGTGTCCGGTATTATGACCGCTGTCCTGTGTTAGGACCTAAGGACTGCTGTCCGCTGTTTGGACCAGTGTGACTGGTGTTTGGACCCCCAGCAGCGATAAATCAGCAACGTTACCGGGAAATAGGAGCGCAGCCAGGCGTGATTATTGCTCTTTCGATAGTGTTTGCAGCGACTCGGCGCTCGGCCGGGAGTCCCGAGTCCGGCGCGACTGAGGCCGGCCCTGCCGCCACATTGTTTAACGTGCCTGCGACGTGTCAGATACTTCATGCTCGGTAGGCGCCCGCGCGGACGGCGTTACCGACACCCGTCACTGGCCGCTCGGTCAGTGTTTGATCCGCCTCAGTTTCGCATGGTTTCAGTCTCTCGCCACACCACCGTTCGGCTGACTGCAGGCTGTCGGCACCGGTGGCCAGCTCTGACGCCCGCCAGCCGACGGCTCCTCCGGCCCCGTCCCCGGTGGCTCCGGCCCCGTCCCCGGCTCCTTCGGTCCCAGTCCCCGGCTCTCGGTCCCGTCCCCGTGCGGCTCCAGCCCCCGTCCCCGGACGGAGCTGCCGGCCCCGTCCCCGGCGGCTCCGGCCGACCGTCCTCGGCTTCTCCAGCCGCCGTCCCCGGCGGCGCCGACGGCTCCTTCCCGATGAGCCAGCCTGGTGCCGATCGCTGGCCTCGGGCCGCCAGATAGAAAGGCCGGGATGCCGCCAGATAGAAAGGCCCGTCGCGGCCGCCAGAATAGAAGGCCCGTCCGGCCGCCAGATATAGAAGGCCCGTCCGGCCGCCAGAATAGAAGGCCCGTCCGGCGCCAGATAGAAGGCCGCGTCCGGCTGCGCCAAGATAGAAGGCCCGTCCGGCCGCCAGATAGAAGGCCGGGATGCCGCGTCGTTAGGTCACGGGCGTGATGACCGCGCGCGGCGCGGCGGCGCGGCCGGCGGCGGTCGTGGCGCGCCGCACATGTTGTGGCGCGCCGAACAGGCTGCGCAGGAGGCGTCGCACAGCCGTCACCGCGGTCAGCGTTACGGCCGACTGTTTACGGCAGAGATCGGCGAGAGAGCGGGCTGCAGAATCTGCTGCTCTCCGAGTCTGCTCTCGTTCCGTCTCCCCGCCGTCCCGCCCCCCACCCCCGGCGGTCGGCAGCGCGGTAACCCTCCACGGCTGCCCACGTCCGCCGCATCAAAGCCTGTTGAGCGGCGGACAGGACCAAAGTGGACTGGATACGACTGTAAACTGGCCAGACGGACAGGCGCGGGCCAAAACACACCAGTGGCTCAGCGGGCCGTCAAGGACGAGACGCTCTGAGGCGGATACTGCAGCGGGCAGAGCCAAGCGGAGTGCGCGCGATGGGATGGCAAGCCCAGACTTCCTCCGAGCTGAGGGATCGACGGTGATCACCGGCAGCGTTGGTTTCGATCTGATGTGTTCAAAATATGAAATGAGTTCTCAGAATGTGGAGGTGAGATGGCTCAGCTCACTGACTCATACTTCTCACCTTTGTCTTTGTATGAATTAAGCGAGAGCTGCTTAGTCGAGTGTCTGGGATTAAAACCGCAGCCTTGTTGCTGAGTGGAGCCTGTCGCGTGAAACATGATCTCCACCATTACCTCGGGTAATTCCGCCTATCCGGTGCAATCTCGTGACGAAAGCATTGGCACGTGTCCGCTGACTCAACACTGCCGTCGTCGCTAACCCACCGTATTTGTCCGTGCCTGTTAACTAATATTGAGACTGTTTTGAACCATAAAAGGCAAGGCGGCAATCGAACCGACCGCTGAGCTGATCAAATGACGTCATAGTGGTAAAGGGGTGCGGCACTTTGATGACGGCTCATACCTTGTCTTGTGATGTCGATAATGTCGAAGAATGTGTGGCGACGTCTCGCCTGGTATCACCTGTGCTGTCACCCTTCGCTGGATATCCCATGCTACAAATGCTATGTAATAGCCAAGAAGGGTACATACCAAAGTCGCTGTGATGACACCGATAGGTATTTGTTATTTCGTAAGCCGGTCCTTTATAAAGATGGGTTAATACTAATTGCTCTTGTAATGAGATCGTCATATTGTACACGTAATGTATCTTTGCCTTTATAACTTTGCATTAGATGGCATTGCTTAACGAACCACATCGGATACCATTTAGCCAGTACTTACTAACAAAACATCAACGAATATCTATCAAGGGACAGTCCTCCATTAAAGCATATAATCAAAAGGCTTGTGCCGCCTGTGTACACAGAGCGACGGGTCACAATAGGTGGCTCGGGTCACAATAGGTGGGCTGACCCGGTGGGCCGACCAGGGGCTGCCCAGACGGGACAGACGGGGGTCGGATCGGCCGGCGCCGGCCCGAGACGACCTGCCTCAGGTAGCGGCGCGCGGGCGTGGCCGCCACTTTGTCGCCGCCGTGTAGCCGCCGACAAGACAAATGCATCCATCCATCATCCTCGGAGCGGTTGACGACTCGGGGGCCATTATAGCCGTCTATCGGCAGCAGATCGCGGCCCGGCCACACGGCGTGCGGGCGGGGCACGGCGGCGCCGGCGGCGGTCCGGCGGCGCTCGGCTCGGGCCCGCGAGGAGCCAGGCCGGCCGCGCTGGCCGCGCCGCTCCACCGTCAGTCGCCGGGCAGTCGTCGCCGCGACAGCACCGAGCTGGTGGCCGGACGCGAGCGAGCGCGCGCGAGAGAGAGAGAGATAGTCGAGCTGGCGCCGTGTGCCCGTGACGTGCGTGAACACCGGTGCTGGAGCTGGTGCCGGGACTGGCACCTGCCAGGGCAAGGTAACTGCTGAGCGGAGACGTGTCTCACGTCGTTCGGGAGTGATGGTCGAACTGTGCTGGAATAGTGCCGAGTGGTGTTCGGCATAGCTGGTGCATCTGATAACCAGCGCCGCCGTCGGCTGGTGGTTTGTCAGATAATATTCCATGGTGCTGGAGTGCCTGCAAGTTACCCCATTAGCGTGGGAATGGCGCCATTATACAGCGGTCTAAGAGTCTGAATGTTTTGTTTCCTAATGAGTTATTGTGGGGAAATGCATTGAGCGCATCGTAATTCAATAGGAGACAAGACATTCAGACTTTTCGATCGGCGTGTATTGGCGCATTTCTCGGCCTAATAGCGTTTGGCCGGCATTTAGACATCATGAAGCCTTATCAGACATATCGCATCGAATCTGTTATCGGTGGTCCTGCTAGCAGTTAATCAGGAGTAGTGATTCCATTAATGTACACGTCTAATGTATGTGGACAAATTGCTAGCTATCATGCCTCTTTTGCAACATGAGTCTGTGTTCCTCATGAGTCTAAATTACTAGCCATCTGCATTCATCCGAGACTCTTAATTCCCAAGAAGCCTGTGTTTTAGATTAATATTGCTATAAAAATTACTCTGGCGTGGAGATTTGCTATCATTTTGCTCCGCAGGATAAGGTGCAAGAGTGTTTTTCGTGCAGGATTCACTCATGCATCGTTTGCTATTGATATGAATTCAAGGGCACCATTCGTATGCGACCTGGTATCGTTATTTTGCTTGATAAATTATACTAGCCAGGTGCTCCCCGTCATCAAACTATTGGCTTATAAATTGCACTGCGCCCATTGAACCGTTTAATGCGTTGTGAGATATATACTCGTATGTGCGTTGTAACTAAATTATTCCCTTCGACTCAAATTCTGCTACGAACTGAACAAGTGGTACGAGCTGACACAACCTACTTGTACTGATTTGCCCCGACCTGAGCTGACGTGGGTCATCCTAACCCTAACTGACCAGATCCGCCCCGAACGATGCTAACCTTAGCCGACCTGACCCGACCTGCCCGACTGGCCCGAAGCCTTGACGCGCGACCTGAAACCGATCCTGACCCGACCTGAGCTCTGACCCGACCCGTCCAGACCTGACCTGACATGACCTCCGTCTCTGTCTGTCTGCAGATGTCGCCAGTGTGCGCCATGCGGTGCCTGTTGGCCGCTGTGCTGCTGCTGGCTCCCGCGGCGGAGGCCAGTGCGCCCAGCTTCCCGTTCCCGAAAGGTATGTCCCGGGTCAAACGGCACAACTGCACTGACCACTGGTGGCCGCGCCCGACACCACCGCTACACGGAGGTGCACTCGGCGGGGGGGGGGTATATAGATACCGGGGGCACTAGGGACCATTTTCTACCCCTCACCGCTGAGCCATTTCCTACCCCTCACCGGCGCGGCGGTCTGTTTGAAGTGCGGACATTATCGATGGCGGATTACAATTGTAAGCCGACTTGTCGGGGCCGTTTTAATGGATGGATTCGGTGTGTGTGGAGGCCCCTGAGTCAATTATCGCCTGCACAGGGGTTAACTCGGGTGACAGCGAGAACAACCTAGTGGTGTTTGGTGCATTGGTGTAAAGTTTCATGAGTCTGGAGGATCACATATTACTCATATTTGTTTTATTCAGCACATAGTGAACATGGTCACCCCGCTGACAGGTTAAGTCAGGCATAGGTAGTCGCGCCTTGCACTAAAATTTAACACACCAACATATTAGCGTCGCTGTAGATGAGCGACGAGGAAGAACAACACTTTGCCCTTTAGCTTAAGCTTATTCCAATGTCACACAGGACAATGTGCTATTAAAACTAAAGCATTCCTAACAAACATTCAAATACAATAAAAATGTACGTTTGACGTTCATAGAGCATTTCTTATTTAACGATTCACTCCTAAGACGATTAATAATTATTTAAGATCTGTCATAGTTATAGTCAACTACCTCACGATGGCAATTTGCTTCTGAACACGAGGCATAGATCTCAGATTTAGACGGGCGCTACTTGATGCTGATTAACTATTGGAAACCCTTCGCGATCCCGTGACCAGTCCCTGATGTAGCTTGAAATAACGAGCCTGTGAACAAGCGTATGGTTTCAATGCGGGCCGTGTTCTCCGATCCCGACATGCTGTAGATAGTGCAGGGCGTGTCTGGTAATCCCGCGACGGATAAGCTCATTGCAAACGTGTTGCGCTCGGCAAACTGATTCGCTCGTGACCAATAGTACTATAAAGCGGTGCGATCTAGAACAGTACATCCCATAGCTGACTCTGTAATGGCGCTGAGCTTACTTTGGTTTGCATATCGCCATCGGTCGGAGAATGGATTCTCACATTCTCGGCCCCGTGCCATCCAGTATCTTACCAGTTACGGGCCGGGTGCCTGCCAGGGAGCATCATCGTATACATCTAGATGAGCCGATATGCGGATCCATTGTGCTAGTGCCGAGATCCAAACAAAGCATGCCGTCTCCCATGCTTTCGCGAGCTTGTTCCTGGCTGACTGAACAAAAAGTCAACTATGTCTCGCCGTGAAAAATCGTCCTCCTCCCTATCAGTGGACATGATAGATGATTGAGGATGCCCATGTCACTACACGGGCAGCTCGGCCGCCTGCCTAGCGAGTCTCGCTCCCAGTTTCTAGACTCACATCCAGACCGCCCGATCACACATCCCAACTTGCGACGACGATGGCGGCTGCAGGCCTCGATCGTAAGTGAAGGCAACACAAATAGCCGTCGATTGCCAACCACGAAATCGTAGCATGTCCTGGCCTGCGTGTCCCTCCCTCCGCCTCCCGCCGCCCTCCTCCCTCCTCCCGCCGCCCACCGCCCACCGCCCTCCTCCCGCCGCCGCCGCCCAGCCGCCGCTCGCCTCTCTCCCCCTGCCGCCGCCGCAGCCCCGCCGCCCTCCTGCCGCGCCCTCGGCTCCGGCCACCAACGCGCCGCCCGCCGCCGCTCCTCCGGCCGCCTCCTCGCGCGCCCCGCCGCCCCGCGCCCTCCTCCCGCCGCCGCCACCCCCGCCGCCATTGTGACCTTCTTCATGTCGACCTTCTCCTCCCCTCGCCTGTCATCCTATCCTGTCAGCGGTCCACGCGCCCATCAGCCGATCGGAAGCGATCGGCTGGCGTGCCGGCCGGCCGTTCTCAGCTATTCCCTGAATGTTATCTGGCCCGGCCGGCCGTATCACCGCTACACACAGATTGCATTAGATAGACAGCCGCCGCTGAGTGGGAAGGAAGGGTAAAAAGCGCCAATTAACGGCGCCGCGTCGCGCTGGTGGTCGCTCGTCGTCTCCGTCGTGCTGTTGGCCGATACGGTATCGGCCGTGCCGGTGGGAACGGCCTCCGCCGGTCCGCCGAGGCAGGCAAAAACAGAGAGCGGTAGGCACGAGACGCGGAGCTGCGCGGTGGTCCAGGCCGTCGCTGTCAGTAGCGGAGGTCAGCAGTGGGAGGTCAGCGAGGGGTCAGAGCGGGAAGTCAGCGGCGGGAAGTCAGCGGCGGGAAGTCAGCGGCGGGAGCTCCGAGTCGGCAAAAAATATTCGAGCATTACTCAACCGCGATATGTCAGCGTTATTTGTGCCGGATTTCGTGCGGATCCTTTAGGTGGCATACCTAATTCGTACCCTTGCATCTGCATTGGTCATGGTCATGTCTGATCAGTTGATATGATTTCACTCCAGAATCGCAGCACCATATCCAGCTAACACATAGTCGTACTTACGCGGTGCGGACCTCGATGAAGTTCAGACTCACCAGCCTCTGCATGAAACTGACCTACGTTCCCCCTGAATGAGTAACATTATGTCGGCTCTGCTATGCGGAGGCAGTGAGGCACGCAGTGTTGACGTTGGCAGCCGAGCATAATTCCAGTGGGCGTGTCCAAGTCAAGCTGATTTCTGTAATCTCAACTTGACTCGGACGTTCAGACAAGCTGTCTCAGATGCAATCAAACATGGCAGCTGCTATCGCATCTGGTGACAGCGTCTAAAATCGATTACGAGCCCGTCGCCTCAAGTGTCCGACGGAGACGCTCAGAGTTATTTGATTCCAGCGCACTATTTTGTTTGACGTCTTTGACTTCGAAGAGTGAGTTGAAGTCATTTGAGCTGTCAGAAGCCCTCTGAAGTGACAGCACTTTAGCCGAAGAGTTTTGCCTACTTTACAACTAGCACCATGACCTCCGCGATGATCGGCATTTATGATAATAGCTTCCTTGTCATTGACTCATAATATTTTCAATCTAAACAAATCTGCATATCACTGTTAGCTCACCATTTTATCGGGAAAACCAATGTCACGTGCCTCACGGCATTCTCGATGAAGTAAACATCTGCCGAAAGTCGCCCCGGAAACCCAATCCATGTGGTCGCTCGTTCAGCGTTACACTCGGCGTGGGCGTCACACCTGTGACACTGGCGCCATTTCACCCGGCGTCACATCTGTGGACATTCCAGGTGTACTGTATGTATGTGCATGTGTGGGACGGTTTCCCCGGCTGTCCGTGAGACGTGAGTCAGGCTTGGACGGCGACATGGTGACTAGTTGTGGCAGCGGTGCGTGGAGCTGAGCTGTGCCACCGGCACCACACACACATGTTCCCAAAGGCACTCAAGAATCCACGGTCCGGTCTTAGCTCTGAGCTTAGTCATTGCGTGAGGATGAGGCCTGCTTGTGTTCTCAAATGAAGTTGATTTTGTTGCCAACGAGACAGCAGCTCCTCGGGAATGTTTTGTGAGTCAGCGGAACGACCATCACAAATCTTCGTTTGCCACGCAATTGATGGATGTTTCACAATGAGTTATGTTGATGATTATTTTACTGGTATTTATTGCCATGAACAGTTAAGAGGCGATTTCAAGTTGACGAGCACTGCAAAATCAATGTCGTTAACATGAGAGAGATGCAAGGAGCGACCTAAGTTGAGACATGTTACGGCAAAATTAAAAAGTGCTGGGTCACTGTTAAATCACCAGCATCAGCCTAACGGCGTGCAGGCATGCAAAGCATCGGCAGTGATTGCCTCTTCGGTGTAAAAGATTGCGCGGAGAGTGGTTACATCACATTTCACGACCCTCAAACATTGCTAAGTGATTTCTGAGAGCTAAAAATAACACGGAAGATGGCGTCCAAAAATGGCTCATTCCATTACTCGTTGTTGGTATGTCCAATCTGAGAACTGCATTAACTTAACAAAGAGCGGCTGTTGTGTGGTCGTAGCGTCGTATCTCTCAGATCAGACTACAGAATAAGCTGTGGCCTTAATTTAGCCTCGGCGTGAATCACTACTTAGCATGCTCGCACCAGCTCACCATTTCTCGATACCGCGCTGCCAAATGCCGGCGACAAACAGTCGAAAATAGACGTCTGTGGCGCGGTGGCGACATTCTGCTCCTGACCGCAGCCCTGGGTGGCGTCTGTCTACCCCCGGGGGTGCCCAGCCGTCATGACCTCCCACCGAGCCCGCCGGTGGTCACCGGCACATCGCAGAGCTCTGCGGTGAACTCGGGGACCGAGTTTGTGTGAAGCCGGCCGGCCCAGCGATACCGGGATAGTTTC
The DNA here is from genome assembly GCA_014673585.1 of Semibalanus balanoides. Taxonomy (NCBI): domain Eukaryota; kingdom Metazoa; phylum Arthropoda; class Thecostraca; order Balanomorpha; family Balanidae; genus Semibalanus; species Semibalanus balanoides. Next base: position 18,620 of record VOPJ01001028.1, read on the forward strand.
GAATTTTAGAGTCGGGATATTCGTGGATGCATTTTTGTTCGTATCAGAGACTTTTGGGATGCTTCATTTGGACAGTTTGTTATTTATGGTGCTTACATGCCTATGGCATTGACTGGTAAATATCCATGTCCATGGAGTTATGTCGTCCTTTTGAACTAGAGATATATTGTGCTAGGTCAATACCAGCAAGTGTAAGCTGTTAAACTTTTGATACTTGCCATGAATGATAATATAAAATGCAACTGAAAATGATGGTCGGTCGCGTACATTTTATGACTAACTCAATGAAAATCCTCCTGGCCACTATCTGCAATAATTATTGTTTTATTGCTCTGAACAAAACTCGTCTCGTCATCGCTCATCGCTAAACTCGTTCCAGACCAAGTATGACTCTCTAACGACTAGTTATGACTACTCAATATTAATGAAGCACGCTGCATAATCTCAGTGTCATATCCTTACACATATATTTGGTGTATTTAATGAGTGAAAGCAACCAGTAAAAATATGAATGTTTGCAAAATCTTATAGATCAAATTGGTCGTTAAATGCATCCAGGTGTTTAATGGGGAAGATTTTTAGATAAGTGAACATTACCTAATAGCATTACCGACTGTGGTAAATAAATCGGAATTCCCACACATAGTGTCATAGGTTTTGTCATCATAGGTCTCACACATACACAATACACAGGTATTGTAATCAGCACACTTTGCCTAGCAGCCTCAAACGCTGAGTCATTGCCTCCTGTTCGGGTCGCCAGCTAAAATAACGCACCCAAAGTCAACAAACGTGAGCAATCAGCAAGCTCGCGATAGCATCTTTGCACGCCAGCTTCCTCCTCAGGAAAGCCCCACTGCGCTGACCTGGGCTCGATTCAGCCGCGGCGCTGCTGGTCACCGTCACATCTCGGAAGGGCGTGGCGCCGCTCGTCGGCCGTGCTCCATATTTCGTCTATCACCCGTGCCGGCCGTGCCGGCGGCGCCGAGCGTTTACTGCCGGCGGTAAACACGCCGCTCAGCGAGCCGGCCGCTTTAAGCGCATTGTGTATGCCTTTCCGTACACAATTAATGCCTCGACTGCGGAGTCGGGGGCGGCGCGCGAAACCATCGGATCCAGTTATCGCTTCCACGTACCCCATGAACCTTCTCGGTAAACAGCTCTGGACACCCCCCACCCCCGACACGTGTGCATTTCCGACTCCCCCGGGGCTGCACGTACAGCCGTGTCCGACACACTCCCGGCAGATTGCGGGCTGAGGCGGCGGCGGCGGCAGAGGCGGCGGTCACGGGAACACGTCACCGTCAGTCTGACCACGCTGCCTGACGGGGGCGGCTGTCCGTCACAGCTGTCCGTCACGGCTGTCCGACACACGTGGCCGCATGATGAGCAGGCTGGCTGGGCGGCTACAGATTACCGTGCAGCAGTGTAGGCCGTGCCCTTCAGGGCGGCTACAGATTACCGTGTAGCAGTGTAGGCCGTGCCCTTCAGGGCGGCTACAGATTACCGTGGCAGTGTAGGCCGTGCCCTTCAGGGAGGCGATTTTCCCCAGTATGAGTTGTGAACATTCCAGCTCTGCTTTTGGTTGATGAGCCGGCCAGTCGCAGCCAGAGAGGCGCTTCGTGCTTGGTAACTGCCCTGATTTACTATCCTGGTCATTCTGATGGCGTGTATGGCCTCTTCCAATTATCCTCCCGCCAGTTAGTACCGCTTTGGTTATAGTCTGCTGCCGCCCGCTCAGTAGCTACTAGGCAGCCATGCCCAGGGCTGTACGTTTGGCCGGGCTCTTCCTGTCTGGTGAGATGTCTTAATCGCCGTCCAGTGGCGCCTGGCTCCACGACTTCAGCCCGGATGGCCGGGGCTCGCGCTAGGAAGCGTCTGACTTCCTGATTAATGAGACAGTCGCATTACCGTGCACCGTCCCCCTTCTCTGAACCTCTCCCTGAGCGTCCCCGAAACTGTCACCAACTGCGACAGGCTGCACCGAGAGCCGACTCGCGGCAGAACTGGTCTCTGGCAGGCTTACGGCCAGGATTTATGCACCAGTCAGTTAGACATGCGTGGCATGAAATTCATTCGCGATCACTGAACTAACCGCATGCCTCGCTTAACCTGCTCCCACGCAATGCTCAAAGATGTGGATGCTAAACGGCAATTTTCTGGTAACTTCTGGTAACTGGCAGTTGGCACTCAAGGACGTGTCACTCATTAAAATTCGTGACAAGAGGCTGGTTGTACATTTTTGCCAATAGTGTATGCGAATGTGCGTCTGACGTTAATTCCCTCTCTTCCGCCCACAGGGAAGCTACAGAAGTGCACTAACGAAGGCGAGGTGGTCCAGCTAAGCATTATCAAGACAAATCCCTGCATTACGTGCAGGTGCAGAGTGAGTACCCGAGTCTCCTTCCTAATGGCACCATCTCTGCTCCCCGGTATGGCTGTTCAGTGTTCCATCTTAAACACACGACAGTTTTCCCAGCAGGTTGTATGTACCGGCGGGCGGAAATGCGTCGGACGCATCTGAAAACGCCTGCGATGAAACTGTCCCGCATTACACGCGTGTACGGCGGCACAGGGACCGCGCGGAAACTGCAATGTCCGGTGTGCGCACAGAAAGCTATCACCACGAATGCGTCGGTGTAGACCGCCGTGAGCCATGGAAAGCTGTGACACCTCATGTTACTGGATGGGCTTACGTAATTGGGTTAGAGGCGACATCTGACAAGCGATGTCACTACGGACCTGCGGGACGGTCGGATCAAGTGTCTACTTGGAGTAACCGTGTAACGTAGTGCGGCGGGTTCAGTTTCCCCAACTTTGACCGCCAACAGTTTTCCTCGAAACGATTCCCATCTAAATCCGGTAAAGATCGGATGCATGAGCTGCGACTGATTAGGTCCAGACGTCGTTGAGGATATGTGTGAGTGTGCACCATTCAGGAATGGCTGTCCCTGCGGGAAATGAGCGCATATCACCCGGAAGATGCCACTTTCCTGGCAGCATTTTGTTTGTTAGAAAACGACTTTGCCGCTAAAATGAACAGAGTGGTGGTTCCCGGGCGAAATTTGACTTGATACTCACCTGTTCCTTTTGCTGGCTCCGACTTTGCTGAATGACGAAAGGATACGGTTGGTACAAACAACATGCTACATTTGCTATTAATATGCAAGATTGCAAAGTTGAGCTGCGTTGTAAAGTTGAGATTGACATAATTTACAGCGAGGTAAGACGAAGACATGTTTTATTATTTTAATTGGAGAGACATTCTTTGCATCGATGCATATATTTTATTCAGTATGCGATTTATCATCGCATTTGGTTTAAATTAATAGGCATACATAACAATGTGCGTTCTTGATGTGAAATATGTGAAGCTATCACTAGTATCTAACAATTATAATATTAACGATACAAGTGGCACGATAATGAATTCAATCATACTTTTGCGTTCTTATTCCATGAAGGGTGTTTATAACTCGTGCATGACTGGCGTTGTTACAGCTCCATACATCACGCTTCTGTGTATGTGTCAAAAGTGTTCTGTGTATACTTCGAATGCCTGTCAGACCAGCGCGATGGTCCGCGTCACTGGACTTATTAGTGGCCGCAGCACTCGCAGCTGCTTGGTGACGGCTGCCCGGCGCCGCGGAATGTTGACAGCTAAACACATAGGCGTGACGTATCTCCGGGCGGCTGGCGGCGGTGGCCTGGGCGGCGGCGGCGGCCTGGGCGGCAGGCCGACCTGACGTCAGATCCGTCCCACTCTGCTCAACCCGACGGAGCCTCAGATCCGCACACAGCGTCCGTCCGCGAACCGAGATGACAAGATCGACCAGAATCTCGTGCGATGTCGACATCGCTGCGCTATTTTCGTCTCAGATGCGCCTGCGCCGCTCGATGGGCGGCGGTTTTCCGCCGGTCTCGAGTCGGCCGCGACTGTGAAATAACCACCGAGCGGCAAGGCTGCCGATCGGCCGTACCCAGAGTACACGCCTTCAGGAGACACTGCCGGTTTTTCCACGGGTGCCGCGTCGTGTCACCAGATGTCAGAGGGCCGCGGCCCTTTCGAGGCTCGTCACGGCGGCACACGTGACGTCATATGTCCGGTGATCGGCGCGTCCTGACCACCAGCTGTGCCGGTACCGTCCTGACCGCCAGCTGTGCCGGTACCGTCCTGCCGGGCTGTGCCGGTACCGACTTAGCGGGCCGTTATCTGCCTCCCCGCATCTGACTCCATCCTCACTGGCCGTGTCGGCCACGCCAGCCGCGGCCCGCGCGCCGCGCGCCGCGCGCCTTGCAATGTGACGTCACCGGCGGCGGCGTGACGTCACCGGCACGGCCGCCGCCGCCGCTGCCGCTGCCGCAAGGTCGCCAAGGCTGCCGGGCGGCCGGCTGGCTGGCCCGTCTCTAATGGGCGGCCGCCGGTAGCCGCCGGGTTATGAGCCAATCACTGCTGAGCGTCGACGGTGGACGGCAGGCGGCAGGTGGCGGACAGCGTACAACGGACAGCGGACAACGGACAGCGGACAACGGACAGCGGACAGCGGACAGCGGATGACAGGCAGCGGACGGCGGACAGTGGATGACAGGCAGCGTACGGCGGACGGATTGCGACGGGGAGCGGACAAAGTGGCGTGCTAGCGGCGTGCTGCCTGCGACAAAGCGGCGTGCTAGTCTCTTGTGAGCTATCGCAGTCTCTGGCTCGGTCAGGCAGCTGGGAGGGGTCGTCGGGCACGAAAGAGGCGGGCCCGGGAAATCGGTCTGAGTGACGGCAGGCTGAGGCCATGGAGGGCGCGGGAGAGCCTGGGAGGGACCGGCAGAGGTCACGAAGCACGGCAGGGCCGGCCGCTGCCTCGTGCCGGCCGCGGTCAGCGCTGCAGGCAGATAATTCCAGATTGGCTGGATTAGCGTCGCCCGGCTCGCGCGCTGCACCGGCCGCCGGCCCTGCTGCTCTCTGACGTCACACGGCCGTTGCCGGTGAAACGATTACGGCGTGTCAGCACCCCTATCGTTACCGGCGGCGTGTCGGGCGTCACTCGGACGGACGTCTGCCGGCTACTGGCCGGAGACGGCCGCTCGGCTGTGGGCTGTCGGGTGGCGGAGGGAAACTGATGGGAGCTGGTGGTAGAGTGGCGGAGGGATGCTGTTGGGAGATGGTGCTGTGCAATAATGGCGGAGGGATGCTGTTGGGAGATGGTTCTGTGCAGTAATGGCGGAGGGATGCTGTTGGGAGATGGTGCTGTGCAGTGATGACGGCACGATCGCTGCGCCGGCTGTGTTACGTCCGCCACTCGAGGCAGATGACTGGTGTGTTTGCTGCTGTAGTGAAGATGACGGCCGTATAGTGTGATGACGGAAGGTGCTGAGCCGTGAGCGTCGCGTATGACGTGTCCGAGCGACCGCTAATTTCGGCACAAAGCGGCTGCAGGTCTCCCGAGAGCTGTGCAAACCACTCAGCGATCGGTGCGGCGTCGGATGGTGACGTCCGCTCTGTGTGTTTATCATGGCGCGCTGGGTCGATTGTTTCTCGGAGCGCCAGGTCCGGTTTGGTGGTCCCTGACCTCTGCGCCTCTCCTGGTTGTGCGGGCCGCGCCTGTCGGCCGCTCTCGCAGTCAGTCGGGGAGGAACGCCGGCCCGAGATCGGCCGCCGGCCCGGTCCGGGTCGGCCTCGCCAAGTGGGCCCCGCCAGTGACCCGTGCAGCGGGAGGTGCAGAGAGTGCTCTCCGGTCCGCTCCGGAGGGGGTGCTCCACTTCCATCGGCCGGCACGAGTCGGACGGGTGACGCCCAGCCCAGTCGAGGTGGCGCGCGGCCTTTCCTCGAGCCGTGTGAGCGAGGGACATATCGTGACCGAACCGTGTGGATTGGGAATCACGGAATCCCCGCGTTCGCGATTTCATGGGTTGCACCTTGTTTTCATTCCTGCAAAGTCACACCAAGGGGGCTTAATGTTAAATATTTGGAAATCGAAACGATACCTGTGCACGGTTGCCGCCTCGGTTTTGTTTTAAATGCTGAAGCGTTTCTACGGTCACAAGTTCTTTCCTTCAGATGCTAATAGTTAACTTTCATCCAAGTTTTTCGCTTCTGTTCTCTTCTAACAACACCAGTTGTGCGTAACTTCAATCCAAGCTCTACACATCTGTCCACCTCTAACCACACCAATTGTCGACGACTTCGCTCCAAGTCCTGCACTTTGCCCACCTCTAACCACACAAGTTGACAATGCCTCCAATCCCAGTCCCGCGCTCCTGTCCATGTCTAACCACACCCGGCCCGGTCATGTCACAGACTCATCAGTCACGTCCAAATGGCCGGTGCCGCCGGCGCTGGCCGCTCGGACCATTGACATCAGTATTTCCTGCTCTCGTTAGTCGCTGGCTGGCTGGCTGGCGGCGCGACGACACCGGACAAACGGCCGCGTGGGAAGCGGCCATTACGGCGCGTCGGCGGCGGCCGGCGCGGAGAGGCGAGGTCGGCGGGAGTCGCGGGAGCGGCCGCCGGCGCAGCAATCAGCGCCGCCGCGCCGCCACCGCCGCCACACCGCCGGCCGCCTTTGTCCCAACACTGAGTCCCCGGCTGCAGTGGAAGCTGCCGTGGTCTGGCCAGCTGCTGGGGGTTCACCTACCAGTCGCAGACTAAACTGTGCGGGCTTCTCCAGTTTCAAACAGAACTGAGATGGTTTGTCCGGCGACAGATAGAGTTTTGGTTATTGTTTCCGCAGACGACAGCGAAACAGAACAGGGGTAGTGTTACGAGCAGGGGAAATACCTGGAATGGTTTTGCAAGCTGAATACAGGCCTGGCATGACTTGGCGAGCAGCAGACAGAGGTGGCATGGTTTCGTGAGCCACCCAGGGAACAGTGTTGAGGCGAGAGATAGCCGACTTTGAATGGCCGTCCCAGGGGATCTCAGCTTCCCATTGCCGCGCGCGGGCCGTCCCTCATTGTTTAGTCTGAGGACGGCCTCGGGCGGTGCAAAGTCTGCAGTGAGTTTGTTGGAGACGCCTCGGCGACAGATGCTGCCGTAAACGAACCGAGACTCGAGGGGGTGGGGCTCCTGCCGCAGGGCTTTGTGCCCGCAGATGCAGCCTTGACATGCCATGGTTTCATTAATCATTTGCGCAACGCACAATGAACCCGAGTCTGATTTTGTATCAACACAGTGTGCAAGCTGCAATTTTAACCCTGCCATTGCGTAACGGTCGAATAAGTCACAAAGGGCTGGTGTATCATCTCGCTTGCTGAGCTATGTGTTTATCATTGCCTGCCAGTCGACTCAATAACAGCGATGGATTTATCGTTTGGTAACAATATTTGCTCGAGAATTTCGTGCACGCTTAATATGAAGAAATGCAGGCCTTTGAATATGTGATGATGCAATGACAAAAATAGCATTTATCTTTTCCTGATGTTATGGCAGTTGCCGAGGCCATTTCACTTTACTCGCAAAACACCTGCGGAGCCGCTCTTCCCACCGGTTTTTCGCTACGGAAAACATAGCGGGCGCGTTCTTCCGAGAGTGAGCAGTAAAAGCCGTCCTCGGCTGCAGCTGCCTCGCCGCAAAAACGGCTGGCCAGTGCCACACTTCATTAATCTCGGCGTCATTGTGGACGGACCGTCCGGTGGCGGCTCGCCGGTTTTGTGAGCGCCGGTCGGCTCTGATCAGTAATGTATGTCCTCCTGTTTGGACTGATGGATGACCGCCGCTGCCCCGATAGGTGATCAGAATGGTTATTCGTCCATCACGCGCTGACAGCGACCGATTTGTATTCGGAGCGGCCGCGGCGGCTGGTCAGACTGCGCGGCCCCAGTCTCGACCCGATCCGGACCGCTCCGCCGCCGCCCACCGCCCTCCGCCATCCGCCTCCGCCGCCGCCCTCCGCCCGTGCAGCTCCGTGCCCCGCGGGCTGCTGGCCGGCCGCGGCGCTGCTGCAGGGTCACTGACACGCTCCCAGTGCCGCCCCTGTCCGGCCGGCCGGCCCTGACGGCGGCAGTTCGACCCGCGCCCGACAGCATCGGCTCTGGCCCACAGTTGACATGAAGTGGCCGAAACTATGCGCTGTGGCATGCTGCACCTAACGAGACTCGATTGTGCTGCTGTAAACATCCGGCAGTCGCACAGCAGGCGCGGCCCGGCTTGAATGTCACCAGGCTGCACTCGTCCACTTAACAAGTGCAAATACTTGTGTAATGAAAGTAGCATGTGTCGCGCTATGCATATACACACACCGAGCGGAGAGGACATCACGCGCTAACAAGTTCAAATACACATAAAGGAGTTGACGCGGGACGACTGAAAGCCGCTGAAGACAGCGCTCCTCGTCTGAGCACAGCTGATGACGCGCTCTGCGTCTGGCGGGCCCCTAATGATCTGCTGCAGCGCCGCGCGGCCCCGCCTGACAATATCGACGATCCATTTGGCGGCGGGCGGCGCGTGTCATGTGTGGCGCGGCGCAGACGAGCAGCGGCGCTCGTCTCGGCGCGGCGCGTTTGAACCCGGTCCGTTTGTGGCGCGGTGGCGGCGTGGCGGCGGCGCGCTGTCGGCCAGCAGACTCAACAGACCGCCGCCGCCGCCGGCAAACACAGACCGACGCGGGACGACTCGGACGACTCTGCCGCCGAGCGCCGCCATAAACCAAGATCGACGAAAGAACGAACTCTCCAGCTCGCGAGACAAAGCGGAAAGTATGACGTATTGTCAGTTTAAAGGATCAAAATGAATAGTCAGAAACTTTTCGCTAGCTTCACATACTCCCTCTTTTGGTGAACAGGATAGCTTGGTTGCGTGTAGATTTGTCTCACTTGTTCCGTCTGCCATCGGCGCCTAGGTGCGCCGTGTGTTGAGCGGGAATGGTAAATATAGGTGGCTGGATTGTGGTGAGCTGGGGTAAACATCGCGGGGCTGGCGCAGCGGTATCGCCGGGAACAGCAGAGCGACAAAGGACGGCGACCAGCTGCCAATGTATCGGCGCTGCAAGCCGGCCGGGAGTTTATCTTCAGGTTCGGTCGGAGAATAACAGCCCTGGAGCACAGACGACGGAGGAGGGGTGGCGGCTCTCTCTGGCGAAATGCGGCACTGCGCGGCGGTGCGTTGCACCAGAAGTAATCAAACAGTGACCTTTTTGTGCACTTGGCGCCTCAAAGGTCGTGCCTCCGCAGCTGCGGCCCGTCTTGAATGCTATTCTCGAACCTCTGATCTGTTGTCTCGAAATGCTCTTGGTTCGGAGAAGCGAAGCTGAAGCTCCGCGCGAACCTCCGGGAAAGCTGCGACCGGCAGATTCCGCGAGCTGCAGCGGAGGTCGAACAGGCATACGTGAACGTGCCGAGGGATGATAAACATGTACCGTGTCGCCGTAAGCCCAGTCCAGCATCTTGATATTCTGAATCAGTCGAGATAACACGAAGCATGCATGTACGTATGTATGTACATTATATGGCAAGACACCCGCCAACACGCGACATGAACCAGCGTAGGCAACAAACCGGTTGGTCGGGCTGTCGCTTCATGCTCGTGTATTACTAGCTCGGGACAATGGCTCGCCTAATGGCAAATGACAGCCGATCCTGGTAAATTTGTCGCTACATGCTTTGCTAATGACCGTGTGCGGACTCGGGAGCCATAAATGTCGCATTCGGATTTCGGGAGCGTCTCACTGCTATGCACATGATCATCTTCCAGTCAGCAGATCTAGTCAGCAGATCTGCAGTCGCAGAAATATGCGAGCTGTGATTGCCCATGCTGCCTACGTCCAGCGCCTGCATACGTCACAATGCGCTCGCGCTGTGCAGTGACGCTCCAGGCACGCCGCGCTGCAAACGTGGCGGACGCGAGAGGAGGCATTATGCAAACGTCATACCATGCCAGACGGGCTTTGCTACCGGCGCGGGGCACTCAATCCGGCTCAGCACGACACGCTCAGCCTGTTCGCCGGGATGATCTCGAATCGGGAAGCGGCTTACCGATCGCGTGCTCGCCTCGGTCGCGACGCCGCGACGATTGCCGGCCGGGCGGTGACGGCACTGCGCGGGCGGCCGAGTTGAGCACCTCTGGCCGGGCGCGGCTGAGTTGGGAGCCTCTGGTGGCAGGTCGCGCACCCGGGCCTGAGAAGACACATCCCGACAAGGCCTCTCGCGTGCCAGGGAAGGCCATAGCGCGCCCACTCGGCTGCAAAAGGTCGCCGGCTTGCACGTGACGCCAGCCGGCGGAGGGAGAGGTGGTTTAGTTAGCGGCCGTGTACGGGGCTTTGGCTGCCTGGCGACAGACGGCCACTGCGGTCGAGCTGTCACAGCTCTGCCCCCTGGGCACCGGGCAGGTCCGGGCGGCCCGCCGTGAACAGCCCATTGTCTGCTTATGGAAGAGGTTCGAGGAAGAGACCTGTCCGTCAACCACCACTAACTTGGCCCCGCGCGGACACGGCGGCGACAGCCTTCTGAAGCGGCACTGCAGCCCCGCGCGACAAACTGCGGACATGGACGGCATATTAGTGTGCCAGAAGTGCTACGGGGAACGGGCTGAGATGGATGCAGCGACACTGCTCCGCGAAATTAGCAGCAAAGGTGCTGGGAACGGAAAGACTTACAGGATGCAGGGCGCAGGCTGCAAACGGCCCGCACGTCATATAAACATGGGCTTACCACCCAACCGAACCTATGCGGTATGCCGCCAATCTATAGTCCTTATGCAGTCCTTATGCTATTTGTGACAGCTGTATGCATACCGTCATAATCTAATCACCCTGCAGCCGTGTCGCGCGGGCATCGCATGCTTCACGAATCCGGCTGCTCCTAACCAGAGTGAATCGGTGACGCTGACCAGAGTGAATCGGTGACGCCGGGCCGGGCCGGCCGCGCCAGCTCCGGTGTCGGCCGCGTCCGCCGGCCGGCGCGGCCAGATACCGCGCCAGGAATGTCACCGCCGCGTCACGTGACGCCGGCGGCGGCGGCCGGCGCAGACCACGTGACACGCCGAGTCCAAACACGGTGACAGCGATGCGGCCGCGCCCTCGCGCGGCGCGCCGCTCCGGCCCGCGCGGGACCGGTCTCAGCTGCGGCGCATGGCGTACCGACCGACCGACCGGCCGTCACGACTCGGGGCGCAGTGTGACGGCCCGTGACGGGTGGCACGCGTGGGAGATGGGGGCGCGCCCGGACCGCTCCTCGCGAGCTGGTCAGCTGGGCCGGCCGGTATGCAGCTCTGGCTCTTGTCAGCAGGGCCAGCCGGACGATCGGCTGCAGGCTTCTCAGAAGCGGTTCGGACCAGGCGCTGGCTCATACCTCATTACCTTGTTGGTCTGTTTAGTCAGAGGAATAGTTTTGGTGGTGACTGATGAAATGCGGCGTGTGTGCGCGTCGGTGACGGTGCGTCCGTGTATCGGAGTGTCGGTGTTGTGGTGAGAGCATGATATGAGATGGTTTGACATGGATTGACGACAGCTGCATCGATGCGCTGACCGATGTGACATTGTGGCATGTGGCGGTGGGACGGAGCGTTGCAACGGCGGTGTGACGGCGGTGTGACGGCGGTGTGACGGAGGTGTCGCGGGAAGTCCTGTGGTGTCTGGTGTCGACGTACGCGCTGCCAGAACGTGACCGTGTAAACGCGACCGCAATGCGTCATTTCTCGTTCCTGCGCTGCTGTACGCGGTGTCATGACTTCACTCCGGTATGGATTAACAGCAGGCCCGGTGTGGTGTCAAAGTGGATCGGTCGGACCGTGTGACGGCTTGACGTGTGACCGGTCGTTGCAGCGCTGACGTGGCTCGCGGCAGCCCTGACGGAAAGGCGTCCGCACTGCGCTCACCCTGTCACTCGGGCTGATTAATAGCAGACTGGTGACATCTTTAAACAGTGGTCCAGCCAACGTGCCGTCACTCGGGTGTAAAAACACCCCAACAGCCGCGATAAGGCGGCACTTTTCCTATTTTGATCATTTTCCTCGTGGCAAATCAATGCTCACACACGCCGTCGCGGCCGTTTTTCTTGTCGGCGCTGGTATTCGGCGGTGCTGCGAGCTCCGTGTCGGGACCGCTTGGCGCGTGTGTCTGTCGTGGGTGTCTGTCTTGGCGCGTGTGTCTGTCGTGGGTGTCTGTCTTGGCGCGTGTGTCTGTCGTGGGTGGTTGTCTTGGCGCGTGTGTCTGTCGTGGGGTGTTGTCCTTGGCGCGTGTGTCTGTCGTGGTTGTCCTGTCTCGGTTGTCTGTCTCGGCGGCGGACTGATAGCTGGCTATAAACACCTGCACGCGCCCAGGCCGTCCGTACGCAGAAGGATTACCACGATAAGCCTTATACGGTGGGAAGGCTTCAGTCACGTTTGTAATAGAATCAAGTCTATTTCAGTCGGGAATTCATTACGGTGCTAGCTTAACTACTCGCAAATACGCAGTTGGATCTACTGAAGCGTTTTTTGACGATGATCAATAAATATTTGTCGAGGAATTTACTTGAAGTATGCGGAGGATTGCGGAAGACAAATCAGGTTATTATCGGCGATTTATACTCGGCGCCATATAAGGATTACTGCAATTTGACACTTGTTTACTGGGAACATTCGTTGAGCGTGACACGTCTCCTGTTCGCCGAAGTTCATTTGAGCTCACCGGGCATGTATCAGCTGTAGGTATCGGTGACGTCACTGTAGTAAGGCCGTCTGGAGCGGCCGGTCTCCTCCCCATAATTACCCTGTGCCGAATCACCGCGACCGCCTCTGACCTGTGACGTCAGCGGTGACCTGTGACGTCATCGGTGACCTGTGAGTGGTCGCGCCATGCCTCTGCCGCGACCCCAGGCTCTCTGATTTGACCCGGTCACCGCCACGCCTTCAGAGGCAGTGCAGGAAAATATGAATGAAACAATGTGAAAATATACAATACAACTATGTAATAAATACTTTCAGTCATCCTTTAATATCGGTAAACGTTTCGTTATAAGGAGGAACAAGCTGCTAAACTTTCTCCAACTCTTATCAAGCGTTTCGTTACATTATTAACGACTTCTCTTTTGTTCTTGCCTTACGGTTACCACTAATACCTCCCAAACACTGTCGCTTGTCTTGTCACTGCCCCGCCTGTTCCCGTGTTCGGTGTCCCCGCTCGTTCTGACGTGGCGCCGCTGTGTTCTGCAGGACGGCCTGGTGATCTGTGACCACGAGCAGTGTAAGATGACGGAGACGTGCCACCTGCTGCTGCTCGGCCAGAGGATACGACCCGACTCGTGCTGCGAACAGTGCAAAGGTGGGTAGCCGTCGTGTGCGGCCGCTGCGGTCCGACCTCACCCGGACACGCAGCTCTGGCGCTCCCTCCCTCCTCTCTCTCTCTCTCTCTCCCGGACTTTCTCTGGGGGTGCTGTAGCGTTGCGAGCTGGCAATCCCTCGGCTGAACACCTGGCAGTGACGTGTGCTGTGGGTCGGTCAGCTCTTCGCCGTCCTTGTATGGCAGCACGGCGGCCGTCCGGACCTAAAGATGGTCTCCAGAATCCGCGCCGATAAAACTCATGACAGCGGACCGCCACATGCCGTGTGTGACACATGCAGGCTGCGCTCGGTGTTTTTGCCGCGCCATCGGAATGACACGAGTTCCATGCGAGTGTTTCCCGCCTCGGGTCCTGTCAGGCTGCCGCCGACGCCTCGTAGCCGGTACGGTGTCGTGTCGAGTACATGGCGACGCTGCACGGTAGATGCCATGATTTTTGGCGTCATTTTTTGCGTCATTTTGCGTCATTTTTGGCGTCATTTTTGGCGTCCGCTGGCGGCGGTGTCAGGGGATGCTCGTAAACGTGGCCGCGACAGATACGTCGGCCCGAGTATCGCAGATAGTGCCCTGTATATTAGTGATACCGACGGCAGTTTTTCGATGTCTGGAATCTGTGCAGCGGTGGTGTGATGTAAGATTGATATGGCTCGGCGCTTGTTAGCCGCAGTTTTGGGAAATCATAAATTGTTGAGCGCTGTTTGACACAGTTTACGACGCCCTATATAGGTTGGAGAGTCGCAAGAAGCCGTTGGGCAGGTAGCTTAGCTGCAACAATTTGTTCTAGTTTATTGATATGTGCCATACAAAACAAATATGTTGGTACTTAGTAGGGCAAAGTGCACGAATACAATACTCAATACGCTGATTAAGCACGATTCCATCAGAGCTTGGCCGTTGCTATGCCCTTTCAAAACACTGATGCGATATCATCCCTCTCAGAACACAACTACATTCGTCTCCGAAATATGACTTAATCCTACGTTACCTCACACATCATTCGAACCACAGCCAGCGTTCCAAAACGGCACAACCACGGCTAATCATACTCCCGGCTTCCACCACGTGAGATGCTCACTCTGCACATCTTCCTGCTGCATCCACTGCTGCCCGGCTGTCGGGTCGGGCCGGTACCAGTCCGACCTCTCCTGTACCTCTCCTGTCTCCTGTACCTCTCCTGTCTCCTGTACACCTCTCCTGTCTCCTGCACCTCTCCTGTCTCCTGTACCTCTCTCTGCTGCTCCGCTGCCCGTCTGTCGGACCGGCCGGTATACCAGCCCGGCTGATGCCGGACGGCGGCCGGGGCCAGGGCCGGGCTGCGGTGCTGGCCGCCGCGTCGGTCAGGGGTCAGCCCGGGTCGGGGGCGAAGGACGCTCTGTCGGGGTATTACGGCCAGATCCTGTAAGTGCAGGATGGGTTCCGAAGGGCGGGGCCGGCGCCGAGCCAGCGACGGCCGCCAGTGGTTGACCCGCCGACCTGCAGCCGGAGAGGCACGGCCACAATTACAGGCGGCGTGCCGCGACCCGGCGCTCCGACCGCTGGAACCTCAACCGCCGACCGACCGCTGGAACCTCGACCGCTGATCCGACTGCTGGAACCTCGACCCCTGATCCGACTGCTGGAACAGAGACCGCCGATCGCTGGAACCTCGACCGCCGACCGACTGCTGGAACCTCGACCGCCGACCGCTGGAACCTCGACCGCCGACCGACCGCTGGAACCTCGACCGCCGACCGACCGCTGGAACCTCGACCGCCGACCGACCGCTGGAACCTCGACCCCTGATCCGACTGCTGGAACCTCGACCGCCGACCGACTGCTGGAACCTCGACCGCCGACCGACTGCTGGAACCTCGACCGCCGACCGACTGCTGGAACCTCGACCGCCGACCGCCTGCTGGAACCTCGACCGCCGACCGACTGCTGGAACAGAGACCGGGGATCCGACCGACCTCGACCGCCGACCGACTGCTGGAACAGAGACCGGGGATCCGACTGACCTCGACCGCCGACCGGTGATCGGTGACGGTCGAGCATAGAACACCGAACGGTCGCGAGAACGTTCGTAGGATGTTGAGGGATCTGCCGGAGAGGACGGACGACACGTGGGAACGTGCCTCTGCCTCATCCGGGACGGGTTAATCAGCATGGGAATCCACATACCTGCACTTATATGAATTCATGTCAGGTGAAGCGAGCCACGAGAGGTTGTTCGTTGCGCTTGTTCTGTCGCTGCGAATCGTTGTGACTTGTGAGGCCAGTATGATTGATGATTTGCATTGGTCAGGGTTTTTTGTAAGATGAAGTTTATGTTAAACATGAAACTGTTAACAAGGGGTTTCGTGGCAACCTATGCAACTTCCACGTATTTGTATTTCATCTTTCGTTCATGCAAGTTTTACGGACTTAAAATAGATTCAGCCAAGCCCAAGTAGATATTAAGTAGAACTTTTCACCTGTCAAGCCACTTAACATTTTACGGATTATCTATTCGAGACGCATGCATTGATGTCCACCAGATATGACCGATAGAATACATGGACCGCTTGTGCGTCATTTTTCGAGCCAGATTTCGCGAAGTGGGTGGAGATTAGTGGTGAAGCGTCACATATCGGCCGGCTATCGAAAAAAACACGTTTCCTGCGTCTCCGGGTTCACTACGTCACTATACGTCTGACGTCACCATACGTCTAGCGTTGACGTGAAAGGGAAGTCTGGACTGGCTGCAACATTAACTGTGCTCAATATTCTCACAGAACGAAAGCAGGCGACATGCCCAAATCGATCGTGTTATCGGCTACCGATAGCGATGCCGATCTTCCATTCATCGTGCTGGTTTATTCCTTAAGTGTGTTTTTGCAGCGAGCGAATCGCCTGCAAACCACGTGGGTCCGGTGAAAAGTTGCCATGGAAACCGCACGGCCGGCGGTGCCCGAAAGACGCTGCAAAGTCTTCCGCTGGGCAGTCCGGGCGTCCGAAGATCGCGGCCGATTTGAGAGGAAGCGGTGCCGTTAGAGGGCGTATCTGGCGCAGATCTACACCGAGAAACCATTCGGCGTATTTCCGCGGCCCATGTAGCGTGCCGGCCTGTCCTTGGTGACACAGGGCCGGGCCCAGCCGGACCACAGAAGCGATCACGATCTGCCGCCATCAGAGAATATTTCCGCACTTTAATAGACAAGATACACAGTGATAAGTGGATCAACAGCTCCCTGCCTACGCCGAACATTGGTTTTATCTGATCCAGACACTCACGCCGGCCGTCCTTTTTCCGTTCCTGGATACGCCCATGCTCGTGAAAAGCGATCTGAGCTTGATATGCCAGTTATAAACTATGTGCATTAGGTCTTCATAGCAGGTGCTCCAGTCAGGGAAATTCCTTGGCAATTCCCACACTGTAATTGCTTTTTTAGCGAGACAACACGTTGATGATATCAACACCCATAATCCTCGTGTTAAATCTTGCAGGTTTATAACTGAACGTACTTTTAACTTATTAGTTTCAATTGGACCACCCTATGTCGAATGAAGTGCAGATCTATGCATGAATCTATGAATCTTTGCATCTTAGTGACGATTAAAAAACAAAACAAAAATATCCGCGCGAAGGTGGTCACTTGTGGCTTGTTTATGTGTCGAAACTGTTCTCATCAAAGGTGTGGTAAAGTCTGTTTGACTTGCCCAAGTTTCGCTTTCATATCTAATTATCTGAGATCACAGCGAAAAAAGTGAAATTTTGCATATGTGCTGGTTAAATCAACTGCATCATAATTGTATGCATTCAATTATATGCGGAGGCAAAAACTCTAACGAATGCAAAGTTAGCAGCCGATTCGAGTCATTCAACACATTCGATACATTCGCATGTTTGTATGCACATGTAGTGTCAAGTCTGATTTTAGACATTCGACACATTGTATACCTACATACATTCATCAGAATGTTACCTATTTTTCGCAGCCAACTACCCAGCCAACAATTAACTTGGGCACTGATCGGGCACAATGGTTTACCAACTACCCAGCCAACAATTAACTTGGGCACTGATCGGGCACAATGGTTTAATACCATTGTGCCCGATCAGTGCCCAAGTTAGTTAACTGTTGGCTGGGTAGAGATCTCCCATACATTTAATACATTCGCCGAAACGACACTTTTCTCAGCCGACTCGAGAGATTTGACACACTCGATGCATTTGCAAAATTGGTAATCTTGCGACCGATTTGAGACATTCGATAAATTTAATTCGATATATTTTTAGTCGGCTGCAAACAATACCATTTTGACGAATGTATCGAACGTGTCAAATGTCTCAAATCAGTCTTGCTCTTGTCACTACATATACATAATACATTCGAATGTATCGAATGCGTCGAATATCTCGAATCGGCTGCTAGCTTTTCACTCGTAAAACACTCCAGTTTGCACAGATTATGTAATCAGTTGTAGACTGCAGAATTTCAAACAAACCTACTTTCGCGCATCGATTGATTTATCGATTGAACGATCGATCGCTTGGTTGATTGATTGATTTAATCGCCAATAATCGCATGACATGAAGGACCGAAGTCGAGCTGGTGTTAGTTTACACCTACGTGCCAGAGTGTCTCACGGTCTGTGTGTGTGTGTCTGTCTGTCCTCAGGGTGTCAGACGTATCAGGGCTCCCACAAGGAGGGTGACGAGTGGGCGGAGCCTGCCGACCCGTGTCGGGTCAACCAGTGCTTCAGCGGCGTCGTCACCCAGTCGACAGTGAAGGTGAGTTAGCCGTCCCGGAGGGAGAGGTTAGATCAAGTCGAGGCCACCAACACCGGGAACTCGGGTCTCGAGTAATGGTGATCCGAATGTGATTATCCCCTCTCAAGAAGATCGTGCGCTCACAGGCAGCTGAAGACGGAGGAATTCTCTGACGAGGTGAGACTCAGCTATCCTGTACAGGGCTGGATCCTCAGTGGGAACACCCTGTGTGGGCCGGGAAGCAGGCGGGCGGGGGGGGGTGCAGAGGGGGGCGCGAAGGGCCCGAGTCTCCCGGTTCTGGGAGCGGGGACTGTTAGACGGTAAGCGAGGGGTTCTGTGTCAGAGTGTATTCGCCATGCGGCGACATGCTATGTGGTTCGGCGTCTGTGACAGTCCCACACCGCGAGCTGCGGTCCTAAAACTCCGCGGGAATATAGGAGTTTCCGGTAGATGATGCAGAGTGAAACCTCAAGGACGACAGAGCGGAACCATTATATAATGTTTTGTGTTCCGATGATTGTTTTTAGTATAAAGGTTATTGCAGCTATCAAATTGGATTGTTTGCTGTCGAAGAAAAGTGGAAGACAGTCTTTGAGCGTGGAAAGAAACTGTTCTATAGTTGTCATAAATCTTTGAAGATCTTCCCTCACTTGATAAAATCGGTATCCACTGCGCTAGGTCAAGGTGCATGTGGTTTCCGGTCGGAAGCAGTTCTGTGAGAAGCAAGTGGTGAATGCATGACAAAGAAATCGGCTTTTCATGTTGCATGGCTCAAACGTTTCAACCTTGCCGACATCTTTGCACTGAGCGCATTGTCAAAGCAATCAGTTGTCATCAGTTTTGACCTTTCCTTTCCTTTGCGTACTCAGAATTTCAGAATCTTTACACAGGAGGACTAAACGTCACCGCTTGCACTCGACACGCTGTTCCAATCACACATTCGTCGCATGTGAAACGAAAATCGAACGAGCCTTGTCACAGTCGGCATGCGGTGATACCTACGTATTGAAATCTTGCTGTCACATTAAGGGCTGTAAAATCCGGTCCGCTTTCCAATACCTGCATTGTAAAACAGATGGCGAGTAAAACAGATAGTCCAGCATTCCCGGGCCGAATCAACGTCACCAATATCGATTGGTGACTGGTTGCACTTGTATCCCAGTGCTCGCTACCCGTGACGGAAGCGGCCGATTTTAACCCCAGCATTATATAAACACATACATCTGCAGTATCTCACGTCAACTCACGTCACAGACACCAGGTGACCAGATGCTGGCAACACCCGACTTGGACCCTGACAGCACCGTATTCGCACCAAACGACATAAACCGGCCGTCGGTGCCCCTGACGTAACCGCTGCACATACGTAACACCTTTACACCAGCGCTCCCGGCGTGCACGCATAACACACGGCTGGAGACGAGGCCGTCTCGTGAGGGCGACTCCCGCTCCACTGCTACCGGGTCTGCTCTCTGTCCTGGCCCCGGGTATATACCGGCACGCAGGCGAGGCACAGGCAGCACGACCATCCACTGCACCAGACTCGCTGACTTGCGTCCCAGCGCGGCGCGCCGCCTCACACGCGCCACCTGATGCTGCGACACGGCCGCTCTGGCCGGCTACGAGCGGCGACACGGCCGCTCTTCAGCCGGCTTTGAGCGGCGCTGAAAACCGGGCGTTGGCAGCGCACTGGAGTCGGCCGCTCGGCGGTTACTGCGGTCTTGGCTGGCGGCTGCTGTCCGTTACGTGCAAGGGCGTCCGATCTACTGAATTATGCATGCCGGTCCGGTTTACAGAACTGTCTTCGGAGTTTAGGAAGAAAAGTCGCTTTGTTAGCACTCGGTACCCGGCAGAAATCACATGCTCCGAAACGCTCGAGCTTACGATAATTAACTTTGTTGGTTCACAGTTGTGTTGCTTGAGTTTATAGTCTCACAGGTAGGTGGGAACTTATAATTATGACCTAAATTAATCGACTAAAGGTCGTTTTGTTTTTGTTTGTCGGCTTTTAGCATTAGTACGAAGGTAGTTTTCATTTTTCCGGTCCTACACTCCTTCATCGATAACGCAGTGTCTCACTTTCGATATATCACTCTGATTAATTTACGGTGACCGTTAACATCGCTTTTGTCACTGCAATGTCCGTGGGAATTTAACCGTTTCCGGTCCCCCCGACAGAATTGTAAGTTCTTAGTGTATCATTGTTATCTATCGATGGCACATATATTTTTATCTTATAAGTTCTGAGCACTTATATTGGATTTCATTTAAGTGGCGTGCTGACAACGTATCGTGGCGAAAGTTAGACGGTGTAACTCCACTTCAACATCAGGACGTCCTTGTTTTCCCTGATGATCCCATTGCACCGTATTGTTTATAAAAAATGATCCCACCAAAGCTCTTTACAGCTATTGCACAGGCTTTTAAACAAGTTTTCGTACAGCAGTTTACAGGCTTGGAGTGAATTGTCGCGGACTTCCCTCCTCTTTTCCGTGATCTGCCGTGTAAGTGACACCTCCTGAACAAGTGTTCCCGGAGTTTCCAGCAGTATTTTCTCCTGCATCACTTAATAACTATATGGTATTTGCCTGTGTCCATCCTTTTTGTGTGTCTTTACTGCTACTGAGGTGTTAAAGTACCCAGATTAGCTGTTACTCGGGCCTCTTAATTATTTACTTTCATTCTATCGCGCTCACGTGCGTGTGAATTGGGACTCGCGAACATGTCAACCTTGGTAGGTAAAGAACACATGTGTGAACCCGCTTCCTTTTTCCGCGAGCGGTACCAGTTGAACTCTATGTTGGACCCAGGTGGATGTATGTAGTTGCGGGGACCTCACACGCTGACGCTGTACTCTCTGAACTCGTGAGGGCCTCTTGGCCCTAGCCCGTAACACACTGTAATGACTGACCTTACACACCCACCTTACACCCCAGTTTAGTTTAACTTTAGACCCACCTTACCCACCCTTCTGACTCGGTGTGCCCGTCTCTTTCCAGTGTCACACTCCGTGCTCGAACCCACTGCCGCCGGCGCCCGGCCAGTGCTGCCCTCGCTGCCCCAGCTGTCGCCTCTCTGGCCATGTGATCGCGCCCGGACAGAACCTGACCTCGCCCAGTGACCCGTGCATGACCTGCCAGTGCGGCCGGGACGGCACGCAGAGCTGCAGCAAGCGTGTCGTCTGTCCGGCGCTCTCCTGTCCCGCCACGAAGACGACGGTGCGAGAGCCCGGACAATGCTGTCCGCGCTGTAAAGGTATGCCGTCTGCACACAGAACGGAATACGATTCCCGGAATTTGTTTAGCATTTAAATACGATTGTGCGCAAAAATGTTTACTGCCAGATGATCGCATATAATTTGTACAAGTCTTTTCTTAAATTTTCTTACATTGTGCATTTATTTTATGCGTACTTGGCCTTTCACATTGAGGTGGAAGTTGAAACACTTTCTTCAAAGGTCGGCTATTCAAATATTTATCGTCACAAAATTAGGAACTCAACGCCGGCGTGCTTTCCTCTTCGGTCATCTCCCATCTTCAGCCGTGCCACTCGGTAACACCGCTCCATCCGCTCCCGGCAGGCACGCGCCGCGTCAAGCCCAACTCGGGCTGTGTGATGGGCAAGAAGCGGTACGCTCCCGGCCAGAACTTCACGCTGGACCCGTGCACGCAGTGCTCGTGTCAGGGCTCGACCAGCGTATGCCAGCGCCAGGGCTGCCCAGAGCTGGCCTGCCCGCTGCTGCTGCAGGTGCACAGCCGAGACCGCTGCTGTCCCGTCTGTCGGAAGCCGGAGCGGGTGCGCCGCGTCTGCAGATACATGCGGAAGGAGTACCAGGTGAGCACGCGCAGCGATATCGGTGGACTCCGCAGGATGGTATGGTAGTCATACTCGTAGTCAGCAGGGTAGGCATAAACACATCGTCATAATGATACGGATAATCAAAAGCGTAAGCATCAACGTCATAAGTATTATCGTAATCAAAACTGTATGGTGTTATACAATGTTTGTCGTAGTGATGTGATACCAGCTTGCGTATCTTTTTATATAATCGCTTAAAAATTAATCACAAAAATATAAAGTTTTAACTGCATATTTACCGTTCTACTCCTAGCCTTTGTCGACTGTTCCATGCCTGTTGTGAGTGCACTATTGGCCAGGTAATGTACACGAGTACTGACAGCCGTGTGTGTGTTTGTGCCCGACGCAGGACGGCAGCACGTTCAAGCTGAACTCGTGCACCAAGTGCGTCTGCAACAACGGCCAGATCGACTGCGAGGCAGAGAAGTGTGACGACAAGAAGCTGGTGTGTCCGACGGGCCACCACGCGGCCAAGGTGCCCGACCAGTGCTGCAAGCAGTGTGTTGAGGATGACGCCGTCTGCACGGTAAGACACCCACTGGGGTAACGTCCGGGGACGGAGGGGGGGGGGAGACAGGAAGATCAGGCTAAATTGTCGTAGGTGGTTAAACGATAGTGGTTAAATGTCACTATGCAGAGCTAGTATGAGACCTCGGTCAGCCAAAAGTCGATTTTTTCTCGTATGAATACATTGAGGTGTCAAAAGTCTTGGTTTTGTCAATGCCTGACGGAAATACTCGTGGTAAATATGAAGTATACGATTGAGGTGTGAGATGTTACATGTGTGAGATGTTGTGTACGTGTGAGATGTTACAGAAGTTCATTCTCGTCATTTGCATGCGCACCGCACACACCCATGTACAGATGCAAATATATGCAGTGTGTCGCCACAAAAGCTCATAAGTCGTCTGCCCCTCTCTCAGGTGTTCGGCGACCCGCACTACAACACGTTTGACGGCAAGATCTACAACTACCAGGGCACCTGCAAGTACGTCCTGGCCAAGGACTGCAGCGATCGCTCCTTCTCGGTCCGCGTCAACAATGACGCTCGCAAGAGCCGATTCTTCAGCTGGACCCGATCGGTCAGCATTAAGGTAAGTGGGTCGATGGTTTTTGTTGTCTGTGGAATTCGATAATCCTGTGACTTGTGACATTTATTTGTCGATACCCTACTTCTAACGAGCAAATATTGTAGATAATCCAGCCTAATACAAATTAATGATGATTAATTTCATAATCATGGCATCCATATATACAATCATATATACAAACTAATACAAATTGAAATAACATGGTGCGGTGCCTTTCATGTATCATAGTTAGTTTCATTACTATGCGATTTGTTATTCTTGCTTTCCTTCAATTGATCAGCTTCGATTAAATTTTGCTTATAACCTTATGACGATTGTATTCGTCCAGTATCGAAACATCGGACTGACTGTACCTGCTGCCCCTTTCTCAGGCCGGTGACCTGCGGATATCACTGCGACAGAAGGGCAGGGTGAAAGTCAACGGCAAATCAGAGAAGCTGCCCTACTTGAAGCTGGGCCTGGTGGCCATCTACCGAGACCCCACCGACAACTTCAACATCGTCCTGAAGCTGCCCGCTATCGGTGAGCATGCCACGCGCGCCACTGGCTGATGCAACCACCATAAACACGCTGTTCCGTCCAGTCCTGTCCCGCTCTCTGTGCGGCGAGCAGTTGTCGTACCCGGCGGCGGTCCGGCCGTGACGTGACCCTGACCGGGAGACGAGCCGGTGTCGGCCCGCGTCCGTCTGCGTCCGCCGCGTCCGTCTGCGTCCGCCGCGTCCGTCTGCGTCCGCCGCGTCCGTCTGTGGTCGTCTGCGTTCGTCTGCGTCCGTCTGCGTTCGTCTGCGTTCGTCTGCGTTCGTCCGCGGGTTCGTCTGCGGGCGGTGTACCCTATTGAGCGCGTGGTGGACTTTAACGAGCGGCCGTGCCGGGTTTCACCCGATTACCGATGCGATGCACTCTGTGTGCTGTCCGGTGGCCAGCGGCCGGCGTCCGTCTGTGTCCTTCTCGGTGGCCGGCGGCCGGCGTCCGTCTGTGTCCTTCTCGGTGGCCGGCGTCCGTCTGTGTCCTCGGTGGCCAGTGGCTGGCGTCCGTCTGTGTCCTTCTCGGTAGCCAGTGGCCGGTGTCCGTCTGTGTTTTTCTCGGTGGCCAGTGGCCGGTGTCCGTCTGTGTCCTCGGTGGCCGGCGTCCGTCTGTGTCCTTCTCGGTGGCCAGTGGCCGTCGGCGTATTTATGTGTGTGGCTGGGGGACATTGTCACGGCGTCCGGACGTTAATGCCCGCCGCTGAATTATGGAACGGCGCGGCCGGCGGCGGGTCAACTCGGGCGGAGTTGAGACGTGTTGAGGCCGGCGTGGTGTCGATCTCGGGGCGGCGGCCGGTCTCCGATCCGGGGCTGCTTCATAGAGGGGAACTGGAGCAGCTACCGGTATTTATATTCAAGCTGCGTGAAGGACTAAACAATAAGTTTTATCAGAAAGGTGTGTATGACCGTAAGTCGACAGTTGAAAGGCAGTTGGTACCCCCCTCCCACCCCGGATCGCTTTATATAGCAGTAATATAACTGCCGATAGAACTGTGGATGTCGCTCTATGAAGCAGGCCCTATTGTTCAGCAATGATCGACTGATGGCCACCAATGCAGGGACACGGGACGCGGCTACTGTTCCGCGGAGCTGCTGAGAGGGTGGCCCTGTACCGATCTGTCATCCTCCGGACGGTAGCCGGACAGGGGGATGTCTGACCGGGGGGTACAGCTGACTCCTCGGCCTCCTCCCGAGCCCGCCCGGCCGCCGTCACACGTCGTCGGTCCGTGTGGGACGTATAAGGCGCGTTCAAGCCCGGGAGCCGCGGCAGGGTATCGGACAGCGGTGCCATTTATAGCGGTCGTCCATCACTCGCTCGCGTCATAATACGGTCATCGGCCCGCTGCGCTGTTCAGTTTCAATCAGCGACGGCGAGTGGGCGCCGGGTAGCCATGCCATGCGCCATATGACATATCGACGCCGATCGGGACGGGTGACCGGCTGGACAAATATTTGGGAGTGCATGACCCACGGGACGTTCGTAGGCTGGCAAATTTGGTGTGGGATTCTGTAATAATCAGCAGCGGCACGAGAAGCTAAGACATTTTGGAAGGCTCGATCTAGGCTCTGGGTGGATATCACTATCAGCATCGACATATACTCATTAGTGCGACATATACTCATTAGTGCGGTACTGGTTTGATTATTTAATTTCAACAAAACGACACCTTACGTAACCCTGCAGGCGAGCAATCGCCCTGCTCAGGACCCAGGTCGGAAAGTAAAACGGCAGAAACCTATCCTGTCTATGTTGATCGCAGTTTTCCCAAGTTCTTTGACCACAAACAGACAAAAAGTCCGCCCGCAAAAACGCGCAGGAAAGTGTCCTTGCAGATGTTTTCCTGCCGTGTGAACTGCTCCGAGGGCGTCCCAGGCGAGGTGTGCATTAGAGAGCTGGGAAAAATCGGCCGGCGCTTTTTCTCGTCGTCAGCGGCGGTGAACCCCAGCCGGGCCGCGCCGGCTGATCGTATCGCCCTAATCGCTTTACAATATCGGCTACCATTTGGCGATCGGCGGCGATTGCGGCGTGGCAGGCGTGCCGCCGGCCGGGCCAGCTGCCACGCCGGACACTGGGCCCTACTTATCCAGCCGTGCTGCGCGTTATCATCCGCCGGCTGAAAACCAGCTGCACCTGCGAGTCAGAACCCGAGGTGCGCCAGTGTGTGCAACAACAAAGGGGTGTGTCGTAGGGCTCGGAGTAGTGCCACGTGTTCCTGCAGAGCTAGAGTAGTGGAAATACCTGTAAAGAATGAAAACTACGCGCTGCGCGGCACCTACACAGCTGGCGCAGGGCATATGACCGACTCGGGGCTCTGCGGTGTACCGGTGTACCGCAAAAACGCGGCCTGCCTTTGAGGTACGACGGCATAACGTCATAGTAACACGCTCACCACCCGCTCCGTTCGCAGGAGTACGCGTCACGTGGGATGGCGACAGCTTCCTCCAGGTGAAGATCCCGCCCAGCTACAAGAGCAAGATGTGCGGACTGTGCGGCAACTACAACGGCCTGCGGTCTGACGACTTCACCACCAAGCGGGGCCGGCGGGAGCGCAGCGTGCGCCGCTTCGCCCGCTCCTGGAGGGTTGGAGGTGAGCGAACTACACGGCTGGTGAACAGAGCTTTAGTTGTAGCGCTACCGGTGAACCAGTTTTCAAAATAAATGTAGCCGATAATACTTCGAGTTATTGTTTATGTATGTTTGATTCTGATATTAAATTTTGTCTAGATTACAGAATGGTGAATTATTACCAATAAGTGTACATTTACATTGTGTGTATGCGTGTAGTCGCAGGCCCCGTACGAGCTATCTAGTCTCGTGATTGCATGGCTGACTGATGAATCTCCCTCGGCAGGTCGCTCGCAGTGCTCTGCTCAGTCGCGCCGGCAGTCGCGTCGCAATCGCAAGCGTCAGCACTCGTGCAGAGACCGCGCCTCGCGCGGCCTCTACGCCAACGCCGTGCGCCAGTGTAACCGGCTCAAGTCGCCGCCGTTCGCAGAGTGTCACAGCAAAGTGCACTTTGCGTCATTCTTCGAGTGAGTCAGCGCGCCAGCTGAATGATGGCTCAGCGCGATATCGGAGCATTTGGACGTAATTGGGTTAGAAATGGACGCAAAAACGTCTATCGTGGGTGGCGCTTATCATGGGTGGCGCCGGGCTGGTGATGAGTTTGGTTCGCAAATTCCCCGTGTGTGTTATGATCAGCTCCGTGCTATGAGTCATGTCTCTAGATAAATATCATTACATGAGTCACTGGAGAGGATATCTCCTCAGGCCATCTACGGCAATCGGCCACCCTGGCGACTGACGGTGTCAGTTCGCGGTAGCCGACGAGCTGCTAGCTTCGGTGACTAACTGGCTCCGTGTCGCGTCCGCAGGTCCTGTCTGCAGGATATGTGCGAGTGCGACCACAAGCGTAGCTGCTACTGCGAGGCGCTCACCGCCTACTCACACGACTGCCAGCGCAAGGGAGTCTTCGTCGACTGGCTGCAGGACTCCGACTGCGCAGGTGAGCACAGAAAATGTACAATAGGTGTCGCTACCGTACAACTCATTCTGGTATAGATGTCGCTGCTGTGTAGTTTCGACTTGTTTTATGTCGTTGCAATGCAGTAAGGATTTACTGTAGATGTTAAATAAGAACCGCCATCATAGTGCAGCTGCAGCTGGCTCCCCAATTAATGATCCCGATCAGTCATCCTCCCCTCTGACCCCGACCCGCTCTTGACCACCTCCCTCCGTCCATTTCAGTCCACCGTCGGTGTCCGACGGGCGCGCGCTACGTGGCGTGCCGGAGTCCGTGTCAGCCGAGCTGCGCCGTGCCCGAGCCGCCCGAGGCGCTCTGCTCGGCCGACGTGCAGTGCCAGCCCGGCTGCGTCTGCCCCGAGGGCACACTGCTGCACCGCGGCGTCTGCGTGCCGCCGCTGCTCTGCCCGAACCGGTAGCCAGGCGGGGCGCTCCGCCCGCCGCGGCCCGCCCGCCGCGCCGGGCCGTAGAGGCTGTGCGACGCCGTCCCTGGCAGGACACTGCGTTCAGGGAGGACACGAGTGAGCGACAGACTTGTTCCTGCTTGGGCCGCTATTGTGATAGGACGCATCTGTTACATGTGTTTCCGCCTGTTACTCGCGTCGTTGTGTTGTTGCTGTTGTCTCGCTGCACGCGCGCCGCCGTCGACGAGCGGCGTCGGCGGCGGCGGGCCCACGCGGCCGCCACCGAACAAAAACAGTATTCTTGAGCGTGCTTCTGCCGGCCATGTTGGAGGCAGGGGTGAAAAGGACAAAAGTGCTGTGAAATATGGGATGCCTGGATTTTCGCAGCCGAAAGAAGCATATTTCAGCTCTTTATCATCAGTTTCTGATGATGGTTGCAGGTTGGAGGGTTAAGAACCCCCAGTCACGATGTTTCACAGTATTTTGTCGCTTTTCACCCCTGGTTGGAAGCACTGCGTTGTGTCCGGAAGGAGCTCGTGCCTGCACTGCGCGGGCGCCGCCGTCGGCAGGACTCGTAGGTCGCCTGCTAACCCTAGTCACGTGGGAGCGAGCTGAACGCACGCCCGCTACCGCCACCTTCCCGGTCCGGCCACTGCGCGATCTCACTGTGGGGACGGCCATGTTGGGAAGTCCTATGGAGGCGGCCATGTTGAGACGACCCGAAATCGGGGCATGTGAATCACTGTGGAGGACGCGGTTGGAAACTGGGACACCACATCGTTTGATTGACATTCGTTTTGGTATTGTTCGTTTCACCTTGCAATTTTTACACTCAACATCGAAGGCAGCTGTTACATTAACGATCTGTGGAAAATAGCATACCCATGATACTGTCTAAAGTCACTGCATCCTGAATTGTTAGTCTTCAAAAATCATTCATTCCTGTATTCAGACCCCGCGAAGGTTATTTTGAGTGTCCAATGGGAAGCCATGCTGAGGAATTACTTCGCCGCGAGGCCATGTTGCGATGTGTTCTGAGCCATGTTGGACAGGTCAGAGATGCGGTCAGCTGTTGGAGGTCAGAGGTCTCGCGGTGACCGGCCGGCCGGCCGCCAGCGTCACGTGCAATCCTCTGCCAAGGAGATTTTCATGCCCGTGTCGTCCGCCT
The DNA here is from genome assembly GCA_014673585.1 of Semibalanus balanoides. NCBI lineage: Eukaryota > Metazoa > Arthropoda > Thecostraca > Balanomorpha > Balanidae > Semibalanus > Semibalanus balanoides. Next base: position 47,164 of record VOPJ01001028.1, read on the forward strand.
TCGCCCCGCGCGGACCTACTCATATTTTTATAACTATGTATTTATCTTCGCATCGCCATGTGGAATCATTTTGTAAATAGTTTTGTTTGCAAACGTTGTGATCTCAGTGCATAGTAAATGGAGAATGAATGGATCGTTGTTTGACTGGGTCGGAGCGAGATGGGACAGAAAGAACGAGGACTGGTGGTGCGAAATGGTTTGCAAGAAGTCGATAAACTGGCACAACTTGTCAGCTTTCCCACCAGATGGCGTCTGAGCGGCTCAGTTGATGGAGCGTTGGCCTCGGATTACACGGGTTCCAGGATCGAGCCTGGCTACTACCACCGGATCGAGCCTGGCTACTACCACCATCCCTTAACGATTAAAGACGGTAGTCGCCTCGTCGTTAGACCCCAACACCACCACCCGCCCTCCTACCAGAATCAGATACGCTGAACCATTGAAAGGTGATACGGGCGTGATCTTACGTCGGATGACCAGTTTTCAGTTCACAAATCAGGTTGACATGATAGTGCTATATTGCTCACGTCTCAGTACAGACAATACAAAGTGTCAGAGCGTACTGAACAATGAGACACGTGCGGAATCTGGCGGTCTCGCACTGACCGCATACACGCACCATTCCTCCACTAAAACTGGTCAAAAGCATCATCATCATCATCGTCACATTCCGCACTGGTGCAGAGCCTCCCATCTACCATCACCAAACACCACACCCGCACTCATCGCGCGCACTCGAGCGTCCATCAGCCTCGCGGCTAGGGCGCCGCCTGCTGCTCGGCCATCATGCTCTTCATCTGCTCCTGTTCCACCTGCGAGATGTTGGTCAGCTTCTGACCGACCCGCTCGTGCACGTCCAGGTACTTGGCGACGCAGCGGTCGAGGCACACGGACTCGCCCTTGGAGAGCTCCGAGTCGCGGTATTTTGTCGGCACGCACTTGCGGTGGCAGACTGACGTCATGCGGTTGAACAGGTCGGCCATCACCTCCACCTCCAGGTCCTGCATCAGCTTCATCTGGCCATCGTTCAGCGCGCCAGACCCGGCACCCGCCATCCTGAAGCTGTTTAGGACGTCAGTTAAACCCTCTCAGACGTCCGTCACGTCAGAGTATGTGGTTGGTGAAGCTGAAGGAAGTGAGTCCTCCGTGCCTAGGACTCGCTATGTCAGTCCGATGAGAGGTGGCGCTGCGCTGGGTCGAGTTGGGCGATCAGCCGGTGAATTTCCGCTCGCTCTCGTAGTCACCGTCGTTGGCTCTGAGCATCCGCTGGCGTGCGCGCATCAACTGGTGGCGCTGCTTGACGACGCTGGTCTTGGCCCAAGCGAAGCTGCCTAGACCCCCAAAGATGATGATGGTCCTGCAATGGAGCAGTTGTGTGATGTCAGTCACATGATCATGGGGTATGAACACAGCAACACGATGGGGTGAAGCAGTCAATGGGGTATGATGGCTAGACCGCCAGCGATGATGATGGTCCTGAAATGGAGCAGTTGCGTCAGTGGGGTATAGGTATAAACACAGCAGCATGAGACAGGGTGAATCAGTCAATGGGGTATGGACACAGCAGCTCGTGGGGGTGAAGCAGAAGACATCCTGCAAACCTAGAGTACACACAGATACTGAATGGAGAAGTCTGAAGCTGTTAGACGATCCAACGCATGACTGGTTAAAGCAATCAACTCAACTTATGACATCTTCCATGTACCTCTTCATGGCTGTTAAGATAGAATGAGAGTAGCATCGTATTTATAATTAATGCGTGACTTGTTTGTTCAAGCCCGCTTTTTATATATTTTAATATATTGATCTGCATTCTGTTTGGATGGGCACCCCCAATAAGAGCCCCTTAGCAGATCTTGTTGCATAGAACCTGACCATACCACCTAATTGTGTAATCCCTGTTCACCAGTAGAATTAAGGGTTGTATGCTTACATGCCATGAAGGCATGGTACTCTATCCACTGGCCTCAGCTAAACATGGCAATTGCCACAAACAGCAAGCTAACGCAGTCAAGGTCAATCAAATATTCAGCAGAAGTCTGGGTTAACCACTAATCCATTTGAACATCATGCTCTACCAGACTCAGACACTGACTGCCAGGGCAAGAAGTAGTCGAGAAGCATGTTTCACAAATGCAATGCAGAGAAGAAGACTGCAATGCAGAGAGGATGGTTTTGGGGGCCAAACAAAAATATAAGACATACTTAGCAGTGTAATAACATCAAATATGCTGTATAAATTTGAGCATGATTCATTGATTCATTGAGAAGAAAACTTTCCGGCCATACTCATGGCATTCTTTAGAATTATGTAATACTGTAGCTGGTGTTTCACTGGGACACACTCGAAACCCACACTCACACACCTGATAAACATTCCACATTTGTTCAAGCACAATTGTCTGGGAAACAGCCTTGGAATGTTGGCCATTTTCTGGACTCTTAAGTCTAAATAATTTTGCACTCTTCATTTTTTTCTGGAAATTTGCTTCTCCAGTTTTCCAGGCCATGAAACTTAAAAACAAAATACACCACGTAGTTCTAAATGAAATATGAGATGCTGAGCTTGACACAGGATGTAACATCTATTACAAATCAGGATTTTGCTTTACTTTCACTTTCCAAATACAATGATTTAAAATGAATTATTACATTTCCCAAACAATACAATAGTACTTTCACCTATGCATTTTTTTATCCAGGGCCAGCCAGGCCATGAAACAAAAACAAAATACACCACTGTCTAGGAATATGAGATGCTGAGCTTGACACACCATGGTCACCTGGAGCGAAGTAGGGATCGATCAAATGATCAATGTGTGTGTCGATAGTCAAAGAATCCAGTGGAGACAGTAAAATTATATGGCGCTGAAACGTGAAAAAGCAATAATTGACAAACATTTCCCGAAAAAAATCGGTTTTCGCTTGGCCGGAGACGATTTTCTAACAACCCATTTTTCAATGTGGCGACGGTGGCGCCATTTTTGCTATCAACGTTTCACGGTTGATAAATGAGGCAAGAATTACGTCAGCAGAGTAGTATCACGTAATAAAAAATTGACATACAGTTTCACCACGCCTAAGCTATTTCATAATCAAGTATTACCTCACTGAAAGGTGATATCATGTCAATGTACAGCAGCAAAATTGCCAATAATGGCAGATTTGCAAGTAGAGCACACTGAAGAACCTCATATCCTTCAATACAGGAGCACAAATTCACAATAGAGGCACCGTCTAAATGACTTTCAAATGGTAACGCACCCTCACAACGCGGCGAATGGTTGTCTCGTCACAGAGTTGGGACGATAGAGGGCGGACCAGACCGCCTGGCACCTAGCTGCGTGACCGACGGAAGTGAGACGTCTCAGCGATCTAGATAATAGATTAGTGGTTTTATCTGAGTGACTTCGCTTGTAAATGGCTTGTTCCGTCGGCGATCATGGCAAATAAATAAATAAATAAATTAGCAGCATTTTTGATAAGCAGCATTCTAGATTAGCAGCATAGGTGCACGAGAAGCAATGGCTTCTTTAATAAGATGGTCCGCGCCGCCAAACATAAGGCTGATAATAGAATACAGCTCATGAGAGAGATCAATAGTAGAGCCAGACTGCGGAAAGGAAGTACGTCACGTACAGACTACATCCTGTCAGACTCAACAGCACGACCACATGCTCCTCCGTCTTTGTGGCTGAGCGGTGGTCCACGCAGGTGTTGTCCTTGCGACCATCAAAGTAGAGAGTGTGTAGTCCTGATTCTTTGACTGCCTCTGCCGTTTGCTTCTCTATTTCTTGCCTAAGCTGATTTCTCGACCGTCAGATTTTCTTTTGGGTTACGATTTGGCTGCTGTCGCTGGACGTCAGCCGTCCTATATCCGTCTGGAAGCCGTTGACAATATAGCTGCGGTAGCTCGGTTTGAGACACCGTACATGTCGCCACTCGGCAGCCAAGGCTGTCATAGTAAGGGGATCCGTGTTTCTCTCCCTGTCATCGCGAAATCTGAGTCCTGCCCGTGCACAGCGGTCGGCTCGTGCTCAGTCCGCTGTTGCCGGTGCTGTCATCTCTGGTGCTGGTGTGTGTGTGTCAGCACCACGGACGTCAGGAACGTTAGAGCGTGCCGCTTGGCCCGGGGCCGGGCATGGGGTCGCGGGTCCCAGTACCCTGCTTGTGGTTCAGTGACAGACTTCCCGCCGTTAATAGCAGACAGCGGGTATGTCTGTGACACTATTGCTTGCATCCAGGCCACCCTAGACTATTGTGCGTGCCACAAGCTGGTTCTGAACGAAAATCCATTCATCGTCGGAGATTCTCCAGGCTCTCGGACAGTGGCACGTCTGTTGAGAGGCACATTTACAGCGGGCCAAGTCAAAAGGCTTTGAGAAGCGGTCGTTTGACTTGCGTGGCCGATCTACTAACTCTGTGTTGTTCAATTTGTTGTATGCCTGGTATGCGACCCAAATTTGCTTGACTACGTACCTACTTCTGAATAAGTTCTGATCGTAAAACGGAATTCCCTCAGCAGTGCAAATAACACTTTCTGCCATAACAATATCAGGACACAGTTCAACTGCGCCACCACGAGCACCACTGACAGACTCAGTCATCTCCGGTGCTTACTCAGATACCGCAGCTCCTCAGCCCTCACCCATCAACGCAGCCCATCAGCGCCATCAGACTATGATCTAGCTTCCTCCTCTTCGTCAGTGTTGTGTTACAGTAAGTGACCCAAGCCGTAGATAAAAATATAAAAAATCACCTAATTGACCCGACAACGCAAGCTACCACCGCTCTGAGAGCTGACCAAAACAATAATACCTGCCATTATTAATTTTCCTCGTAGTAAAATACAGTTGTTATCCAAATTGGCATCGCAATTCTGATCATTTAAAGTTTCCAAACACAGAGAAACCACATCTAACTTAAATTGAATAGATGCAAGGTAATTACAAAACAGTTAATACATTTCTATTACCATTAGCAACATGAGGTTCTAGATGGCGCCAGGCGCAAAAAAGGCATATTGTAGATGGCGCTGTAGTATATTTTACATGTTTCGAAAAATCGCTACAGCCAAGCGAAAAATGTATTTTCGACATAATTTTGCTGCTTAATCAATTCAGAATGACCAGGCGCCATATAAAAATGTTGTCTCCCTATGTTCCCGGAGAAAAAGTCCCTCGATGACACACCCTAATTGACCATAATGCTGGACAGTGGACATGTCCCCATGACACTTTTCATGCCATATGCAATATGGACAATTCTAACTAACTTCATCTCCAATTACATATAAAATAATCTGTTAGAATGTATCCAGGTACTATTGGTTCCAAAATAAGCATCCCGCTGTGTTGGCTGGCACAGCAGCTTAAGGGAATATAACGCCTTGGGAAAATTATGAGAAATGATGGAGATGAGAGCCACTCATCTTGGCACTCATCTACATCAATCCACATGCTTTTCCCAAGGCAGTATATTCCCTTAAACTGCTGTACCAGCCAACCCAGCGGCACGCTTATTTTGGAACCAATAGTACCAGGGTTACAGTTGTTTACCGTATAATCCAATTGCACAACACCTGTCAAACTTTTTTAGTATTGCACACCAGAATGCAACAGATACCAACATGCTTTTGAGCCAGGCACTGGGGTTTAAAGGGAATGTTTCACCTTTATATGGGTTTTGAGCTGGGATAACTAACCATTATCTTTGACAGTTATTGACCAATATAATTTGCTGAGACCATTTTCCCAAAAAAATATATATTTTTAAGCAAATTAGTTTTAAATAGCAAAATGGGGCCTATACAAGTGCTGCCGCTGATTGGCTGACAGCCACTTCAAGATTGTTGGTCCTGGGAGCCTGGACAACAAGTATTTCTTAAATCTTGGCTGGACTCAGGATTACCCAGTGCAAGTGTGATGAAAACAATTGCAATGTGGCAGCCTAGTGATTTTCTCTATGGTTCACAGTAGCTCAATAATTAAGTAATTATCACAAATTTTACAAACCATATTTCAATAAAGTTATGACTTTTCGAGAAACAGATATAACCATTGAATACAGCAGCACTTACTCCAAATTTTGTACTACAACCAGGCCAACTGCAAAGTATGGCATATTCAATCAGATCTTGTTGGTGCGAGCCCATCCTGGCTGGTGCGAATAAAGAGAAGCTGGTGCGGATTTGGTAGGGTGCAACTGCAGACTGCAGTTTGGACCTGTAATGGTGCAGTGCCAATGCTGTGCTGTGGGCAATGGTCGCACAGCGCAGATTAACTTAAACAAAGCTTTACATGCTTTTACACATTGGGAACTAGCGCTGAAGGAATGTCCTCTTGGTTTCTGACCCAATAAGGGCATTTTACTGGTTTTAATGGATTGGTGTGGATCTTTGGCCTGCTTGGTTCAGGTGGTGCAGATTTTGTCATGGGCTGGTGATGGGTTGGTGTGGATCTTTGGCCTGCTTGGTTCGGATGGTGCAGATTTTGTCATGAGCTGGTGCACCTCATTGACTCCTGTGCCACACTTTGCAGTCTGGCAACCAGGGTAAATTTAATAAATTCTGAAAAGGTGAAACATTCCCATCCCACTCTGAAAATTGACCAAACCTGGTAACTCTTGGAACAGGATCAAAGTTTGTTAGGTGATCCCTTGATCCCAAGAGATTGTGGTAATGCATGCAGTTTTTGAGTGACAGACTTCTTAGGCCATTTGGCGGCGGCGGCCATCCAGCAGGATTCAGTGCTCAGTGAAAAAACGAACCAACAAGCATTGATACCCACCAGCCAACAGCAACTTTGCCGACCGTTCCAAGACGCATTGCAGGTTATTCAGCTGGTTACGAACAAAACATTGGACTGTTATACCATCCAAAAGCACTATATTCCAAATTTGTTAACTCTAGTATATATAAACGAACGAAATGGAACCAAAAAGGATGGAGGAAACCCACTAACCTTTTTCGCCGCTGTTTCGGGCACGAGGAAAAACCGTAATTGTAATGGTAGCGCAATAAATGTATTTTTCATTTTACTACAAACAGCTGACCATCGTATTATGGACACTACTTCGCAGCCACTGTTACAGCCAACTTCGAACTCAAAAACTACATAACTGATTTTCTTAAAAATAGAACCATCCAATGATAAATAGTCGATTTTATTATTTTTCTTCAAGCCCATGACCTAAGGTAATTGATGTGACCTTCCAAAAACCAAGCAACAATTTTGGCTAGAGCATGCATTAGCGAAAATCCGTTTTGAAGTGTTTTCAAAGTCATAGAAATGACCTGGGGTCACAAACTTAAAAATATCTGAAAATTTCCAAATTATGAATCAAAATGTGGTATTTTTAGATGAAAAAAATTGCTTGCAGTTTTTGCAAGAAGGTAGCGGATGTCTGTCCCATATTTTTTCGCTCTAGTACCATATGATATGAATGAGTTCAAATTCACATTGAATGGAGTACATGCACGTTGTGAGAAAATAACACGCAAACGAAAGAGGAAATATTTCTTGTTCTTTAAAATAATAATATTTTTCATAACTACTCCCTTCTTTCTTACCAATAAGGCCAAACTTATTTGGCGAAACAGCAAGTAGCATTACCGTACTTGAGTTTGGTGACGTCACAGGCTATGAGTAGCTGACTTTCGCTAATGCTTAAGAATAGATAATTTATTTTGACTTCGATTGTGGGAATGCTTATAGTTTTTGACATAAAAAACATGAGAAAACTAGGATGCATTTTTATTTGGTTCCACTTTTGGCTGCATTAATGGAGAAGGAGCTATCAGAAAAGCGAAAATTGTTATAGGCTACTAATAAAAATAAGCGTTTAATGCACAAATTATTTTGCCGACAAAAATGAGAACAAAGAAAATGAAAGCAAGAAAGAGCAATTTGATTGTATTTTTAGAATCTATATGTGGAGAAAATAATCATTCTCATTTTTAAAAATATCAGTAAAGCCATGGACCGAGTGATCTGAAAAGTGGTAGCCTGTGACGTCACACCCACCTGGGAAGCGTAGTACGTTTTTACGCAAGATGGCAGTTTCGCCAGCCGCACTTAAATTTAATGTTTTTAGCATGTTGTAGGCCTCGGATAAAATATTGTAAAGTTATCAGCATGATCAGAAAATCATACTGTTTCCCGGGACACATACAATTTTTCAATATTTTGGTGACTCTGGCATATACCTCCGATTATACTTAAATGTGNTTGATACATAAGCAAGCGAAATCCGATGAGTTTTCAGAATTATGCGATAATTTTTGGGATTTGCCCCCCCCAAACTGTCAAAATTGCACTTTCTGGATCCGCCTATGAACCCAATATATATGACAGTTTTGCCTCTACATAGATGCAAATAGAGTTGGCCAGGCCCAGCGACAGCTTCGGAATTTAGCGGACCCCTTCGATTTTCATGAAAATCGGTGTCCAGATAGAATTTCAGGCGTAGATTAACGTAAACAAATCCGTTTTACCCTACATATGATAGTTTGGCCTCTAGATGCACATAGAGTTGACGCAAGCAACAGATTCGGAATTTAGCGGACCCCTTAGATTTTCATGAAAATTTGTATCAAGATAGAGCTTTAGGCGTAGATTACGATGGTTCAACCCATTTTACCCTGTATATGATAGTTTCGCTTCTAGATGCAAATAGAAAAACTAGCAAACAGATTCGGAATTAAGCGGATCCCTAGATTTTTTTAATCATGAAGATCGTGTATAGTGATTAGAGTTTCAGTGTCGTAGATTACATTGGTTAAATTCGTTTTACCCTTATATATATACATATAATATTATATACTCCTCATACCTCTTATTATATATATATTATATTATATCTATTATAATAAACTAGTATGAGTTATATCATATATATATTTAAGGTTTGGCCCCATGATGCAAGATAGAGAACGCCAGCGACAGTTTCGTGTAATTTAGCAGACCCCTTTAGATTCTTCCTAAACATTTGTGCTCAAAATAAGATTTTTCAAGCGCGCGTAGACTTACACACGAGTCAAATCCGTTTTTATCCTATACGGCTATAATGACGTTTGGGTATCTCTAAATGCAAATAAGAGTACGCAAAGCGACTATTCGGAAAATCTACGTGGACCCTTTGATTTGTTCATGGAAAATTGGCCTCGTCCAAACTGTTGCAAGATGTCAAATTCTTGTTTTGCCCTTACATATGATACTGGGGTAAAAATAGACAGTTCGGCCTTTTAGTTATGGCACAATAGAGGAAGGACGGGGACAATGCCGACCTCCATAAGCATTTCCTCACACATCTCACCCATACCACATGCCGCTGGGTGATTGTTATTGACAGCGTTCGATGGCACGAACAATCAGTGTTTTGATCGTGGCATGGAGGGTAGATTGTTTTGAATTTAATGGTGACTTTCGTTTCAGATTGTGTTGAAAAAAATGAATGAAATTTTGGTGTAAAATAATGAGCCACGGGTATATTGCCGAACGTTTTGCTAGTAAATTATTATTCTTTAACTCTACACTGATGAACAGAGCGTGTTGTACCTTCTTTTCTCTTAAACTTGTTTATGCGCGCGCACGAAATTTTGCAAACCTTTTTGCACATCACCGGATGGGTCGTCACCCCCTTTCACAGCTTTAGGCCGCCACTCTCTCATCCGATTGTGGACCACTTGGCCGGCTCAGTTATTCGTGACAATAGTTTGGCGAGACATTGAAACGGACCGGAACATGGATAAGAAAGCTGCGTTAATGATTAGGTATGTCCAGTAGGATCTTTAAAAAGGAACATAGAAGTATCTCTCAACAAACAAACGGAGGGGCCTATTCCCGCTATAACACGGTACCCCTCATTGAATGGCTCTTCGCCTTATGTTCTAGATGCCACGAAAAATAGCTGGAGGGGTTCATCCAGGGATAACAGCTAAAATTTTATTGGTTACCAGAAGAATATTGTGGGTGAAACCAATTTGAATCGGCTGCGGCGTATTTTCAGGGCTTATCTCATTTATTTTGTTGGACCACATTGTTTTCGCTCAGCTTATCTTAAAACAGTTAATTTCAACTCTTTTATTTTTTCACGCATCTTGAATTTAAACCGGAATATCTTTAAAATAAAAGAGGAAAAGAGAGAGATATCAATTCTATGTTCCTTTTAAAGATCCTTACCAGCATTCCAATCATTAACGCAAGCTTTCTTATCCTGTTCCGTTCCGTTTCAGATATCTCGCAACTATATCCGAATAACTGACCGGGCCAAGTGGTCCACAATCGATGAGATGCGCCCTAAAGGCTGTGAGAAGGGGTGAGACCATACGTGATGTCGCAAAAAGGTTTGCAAAAGTTTCTACGCGCATAAACAAGTTTTAAGAGAAAAGAAGGTACACACGCTCTGTCATTCAGAGTTAAAAATAATTACTTGCAAACGTGTCCGAGAATTGTAAACCGCACATTTTTGACACCAAAATTTCCATTCATTTTTTTCAACACAATCTGAACGAGTCACATTAATTAAAACAATCTACCTGCATGCCATATCAAAACCTGATTTGTTGGCCATCGAACGCTGTCAAAACAATCACCCAGCGGCATGGATGGGCTGAGATGTGTGAGGAAATGCTTATGGGGTCGGCATTGCCCCGTCCTCCTCTATTTGCAACTAAAAGCCGAACTGTCTGTTTTACCCTATCATATGTAGGGCAAAACAGATTTGACATCTTGACAGTTGACACCAATTTTCATGAAAATCTAAGTGGTCCACTAAATTCCGAATATGTCGCTTGCGTACTCTATTTGCATCTAGAGACCAAACTGTCATATATAGCCCGTATAGGATAAAACGGATTTGACCATGTTAATCTACGCCTGAAAATCTATTTTGACACAAATTTTTATGAAAATCTAAGGCGTCTCTAAAATCTTCGTATCGAACTGTCGCTGGCGTTCTCTAATTTGCAATCTGGAGGACAAAACTAATATATATATATATATATATATATATTATATATATATATATATATGATATATTATATATATATTATATGTATACTATATTAATAGGTACATATACGATTTTAACCATGTCCGTAAATCTACGCCTGAAACTCTATCCTTACATGTGATGTACCGATCTTCCATGAAAAACTAAGGGATTCCGCTAATCTTCCGAACTGCTGCTGGATGGTACTCTATTTGCATCTAGAAAGCGAAACTATCAAATATACAGGGTATATGGTTGAACTCATTCCGTAAATCTACGCCTAAAGCTCTAATCTTGATTACAATATTTTCATGAAAATTCCTAAGGTGTCCGAATTAAAATTCCGAATTCTGTTGCTTGCGTCAAATCTCTTATGTGCATTTAGAGGCCAAACTATTCATATGTAGGGTAATCAACGGATACTGTTACAGATAAATCTACGCCTAGAATAATTCTATCTTGGACACCGATTTTTCATGAAAATCGTAAGGGGTCCGGTTAATTACTCGAAGTGTCGCTGGGCCTGGCCAACTCTATTTGCATCTATGTAGAGGCAAAAACTGTCATAATATATTTGGTTTCAGGAGGCGGATCAAGAGTGGCATTTGTCAGTCTTTGCGGGGGGCGGGCAAATTCAAAAATTATCGCATATATTTCCTCGAAAAACTCATCGTGTTTTCGCTTGCTTGATGTATCGAGAACTGATTATTAAAACAATCTATTCTCTAGATAAAGTTGCTTAGTTATATAACGCACACAACTCAGGACAATGTTTGGTCAAATTTTGTGCCGATTTTTTGGTGGTTGGGGGGGGGCATGGCCCCTGGCCCCACTGGATATCCAGCCCCTTTGATAGGGTTAAATGGATTTACCATCGTAAGTCCTACGCCTGAAACTCCAATCTGGACACTGGATCTCGTCATGGGAAATCTAAAGGGTCACGCCAAATTTCGGTAAAACTCTATTTTTCGTTTATAGAGGCGAAACTTTCATATGTAGGTTAAAATGGATCTCACCATCGTAATTTACGCATGCAACTCTATCTGGACACTAATTTTCAAGGAAATCTAGGGGGTCCGCCAATTTCAGTTAAACTCTATTTTACCTCTAGAGGTCAAACTATCATATGCAGGGTAAAACAGATTGAAGCATGGTTATCTACGCTTTGAACTCTATCTATAGACTGATTTTCGTTTAAATCTAAGGGGTCCGCCAAATCTAGAATCGAACTCTAGTCTCTATTTGGCATCTAGAGGCCAAACCGTCACATTTAGGGGGTAACAGATATCACCATGTTGATCTGCGTACTCTATTCTTCATGTGTGTAGAGTTATAGATGATTCTAATGCGTCTGCGAATATGTCGTTGAATGTGAATGTGAATATTTCGTTTTTTCACACACCTTGTGTTTTGTTTGTAGCAGTATTTTAACGTAAATATTACAAACAAATTAGTCGTCCTCGATGGCGCTACAGAGACAAAATAATTTATTCAACCGCGGGACATTGGCATTGTAATGCGCTTGTAATGAAACTGATTATTGGTTATTTTGAATTGCAATATCCACCAGTATTTTTGCAGTATTGCCATATTGCAATATCCAACAGTATTTTTGCAGTATTTTTATCAAACGTGGTCTACTCGCTCATCTGATTGACTTGCTGCTGTGAGATACCATTGTATTATTGTTGGGTGAGTTTGAGAAAATTGTACCAGTTCTCCACGATTCTTCTTTTTGGCGTTTGTATTTCCATGGTATTTCTATTTGATCAAAATTCAAATTATGTTCATTCAAAACATTCTAATACTACCACCTCCTCTGGACGGTAGAACGCTTGGGACTCTTATTTTCGGCTTTCATTAGCTTTTAAAGGAAGCAACGTATGAACACATTTTTAGCAATTTAGCAATTTTCAGACCCTGCTCTCATTTTTGCATTAAAGTCAGTTAATGTCTAACAATTTGGGGGACTTTCCATTCATTAATAATTTTAAAACTTGCACAAGGAATTCAACAAGTGGATAGAGGCTATTGTGAAATGGGATTAGTTCCGTAATTCACCTTCCAAATTTATTGGTTGGTAACACTCCCCCAAAGTCCCCCAGTTGACCCAACTTTCGGGAAGTGTTACCATCAAAATAATTTGGGAGGTGAATTACCAAACTTATATCATTAAATGATACAGCTATTCTCTGATGTCAGAGCTTAGCTCCACCCTGACCTACCTTGAACAGGCATGTCTGACCTGAGAGTCTGAGACCGAGTGCCTTCATTTGCTACTGGTGGTCCAGACCAGGGTAATAGAACAACAGGTAGAACATAGCCTTGGGTAGAACAGTAAGGAATGTAACCCCAAACGAGTTAGACAAGATATAGTTTTTTTCTTCTTCTGGTAAACGTTTTGTCTTGTAAATTAACAATTGTTTTGTATCATTAACTACAATTTCCACAGATTTAATCTTAATTTATTTAATTCAATTCCAGCAAATCTACTGAAGTTTAGTTGAAATAGCATATATTTCAGTTATCTTATTAGCAATTTGGCAGTGGTACCAAAACACTATTCATTGCTAAGTTGGCACTTTCTAAGTTCTAACCATTACGAGATGACGCTGACAGGGGCTAGATAAATGCCATCAAGACACCAAAACATCGCACTTTTCAAGCATTGGGTGTTCTTTAATCTTTTTCTTACGCGCCCCCATACCCACTGTGAATTTTCTTGGTTTCCTCAGAATATCTGTATAAATGGTAAGGTAGAGAACGGGTAACCAAAGCTGATAGCTATTTGGATCCAAAAGTCCAGATTTAAAAAATATGGATTCATAGGTTGGTCAGCCATCATCTGATATATCATCAATTTAACATGAGAACCCTATGGTCTAGTGGGCTTGTAACTCCCAAACGCCTGAGTGCTGCCAATCGTTACTGGTGGGGCTGGTCCAGACTGCAAAGTATGGCATTTTCAACAAGATCTCATTGGTGAGGGCCCATCCTGGCTGGTGTGTATTTGGTGTGGATTTAGAGAAGCTGATAAGGATTTGTTGGAATTTTTTGGTAGTGTAAGGTGGGGACTTGTAATGGTGCAGTTGCGGTACGGTACCAATGTTGTGCTGCGGGTAACAATGGTCACCGTCATGTCATGCACGATATTCAACAACGATCACAAATAACAGAATTTCTACTGCATTACTGCTACACAAGGTTACTGGCACACAGTTTACTCAATTCCTTATAAAATTTAGATGCTTGTGGGGAAAAAATAGTTTCCATGTTATTTTATAATGAAAATTTTCCTACAGATGGTATTAAATAATTGTTAAAGGCTCCATTCTCATAATAAATCAATCTATGCAAGTCTTAAACCCGCGCACTGCAGGGGGTTCTCGCCGAACACGAACTGCAGGGGGTTGATTTCCGTTCCCCCGTGAGATCTCGAAAACTTCGCAACGTAGCGACAAGCGAAAAACAGCATTAGATAGCTCAGGATAACCTCCATCGAAAGTGTATCAGTTTGTTCTTGGATCAGGTCACTATTGAGGTCACCAGTGTGTCACCGAAGGTCAGATTCTCCGGTTTTTAGGGCTCTGCTCCAGAAACCCCCGAATATTTCGGAAACTATGATAGCTAGGAACAAATGTAAAAGAAGTAATCGAAAGCTATTGAAAAATAAAACCAACTATTTGTCCTCATATTTTAGATAAGTTCAATAGTTTAAGCTCCAGAGGTCATGAAAGGTCAAAAAAACTATTTTTGGCAAAGCAGTTTTTTGTTAATAGCATTTCACCTAACACAAATAAGGAATCAATGTTGACGCCATCGTGTTTGTCTCGTCAAGGCGCTTTGATTAATATTAATCGTGACCTATTTAGGTCAACTTATTAATTTGACCTTAGGTCAAGGTCATTTGATGACCCAGATAGGCCATGTTGCATATGGGGCGACGCGTCCCGACCAGACAAACATATTGGTGTCATCCGATGGTCTCTATCTTCAATTTTCATTCTATCAATATTTATTAGCAAAACAATGCTGATGACCTTAGACGACCTTGCAGAGATCACTGAGCAACTATTGCACCAGTGTAATCAGTCATAAGCCAAATAACATGGTTCTGTAAGAATTGGCCTGATTCAATGCAAATATTTGAATAGGAAGCATTTGTATATTTTCCCATCCACTTATAATGGGTAGATCAGGAAATTGACCTGATCTTTGGTCACCAATACGAAAAATCCTGATAACCGTATGAATTCCTGCAAGTTTCAAATCTTTCGGAAAAGGACTGTGTCTTTGGTACGAGCAAAAACATTTTTGAAGCTAAAGTTTGAAGGTAAAGAAGGACGTTAACTTGTGACCTGACCTGAGATGGCCTGAAGCCCACAAAAATCCAAAGTGTGGGTAATTGATGTCCAAACAGTTGTACGAAATTTGGCGGCGCTGTGCGCCGCCGTTTTCCCGCTACTTCTGAAAAACCTGAGCGAGGGGGAGGGCGGAAATCACCCCCCCCCCCTGCAGTGCGCGGGTTAAAGTTGAAACATTTGCCAAAAATATGGTTTCATGGCCTTATTTGGTAAGTGATGACCCAAAATAAAAAATTGACCCACCCATTACAATTTTCCAAATTACTTATGGTAGAGACGTTTTGTGTTCATGCCTTTTCCAGTGGGTAGTGTGAAAGTGGATATTCTTGTCAAGAATACCTATCTACGGATCAAGAATTTCTTGATCCGTAACATATAGCACATTTTATGCGTGATTACCGAGCGGATGCAAGGTATTCCGTCATCTAGGGCAAAGGTATGCGTATGAGTGGCTCGATCATAGCCATAGTTTTCAGAGGGTCATTTCTTTGAAGCTACTCGATTGATGTAGCTGAAAAATGGCAGACGAAAAATGTACATGTCATCAAAATGTTGGATGCAATTTCTGAAATTCTGCATTGTGCTTAGGAGCAAAGCACGATGACACAACCGTCTTCCGTCCAGACATAAGGACGGATCCAGCAATGAAGCTTGATCACAGATCTACTGAGATCATAGTATCAGTTTATACATATCAAAGATTCCCCGGGATCGGAACCTCAGATACCAAATAATTGTCAATGGATTCATTGGAATCCCATGGATACAAATAAGATATTAACCCGCGCCCCGCTGGGGTATCCAGCCGAACGCGCCCCGCTGGGGGGGGGGCAGATTCTGCCCCCTCGTTATCTTCTGAACCAAATAACCCGTAAGCGAGACGCGCAATACGGCAATCGCATAAGGTCCTCAATTGATACGCACCCAAATCATTACGTGGAAAATTTACGAAATTTAAGTTCCATGTCAGGTCCAAGGAGTAGGTTAAAAGTTAAAATGGCGACGATACTTTAAAGTTTTTTTGAAGACCATATTTTCTATCCAAACCTATATATTGTAACTATTGAGGCAACCAAAAGTGCCTCTCAAAGACTACCAATGGAAAAACTCCTGCCAATAAAGCCAAAAAGTGAAAATTTTAAGCAAAGGTGAGTCCAAGGTCAAATCCATCCGGCCCGTCCACAAAAAGGCACTGTTGGGCAGAGGTCCCCCTACGAAAGCATGCGACATACGTTTTATCGGTATGTTTACCCCACGTTTAAATTCGATTTAGCAGAACGATTTGACCAATCTGACACCATAAAAAAGGTTCAAGGTCAGGTCATACTGAGGTCAAAAAAATTGTGAAATTTTAAATTTTTAACAAAAAATAATCATTTTTATAGGTCCAGATTTTGTCTCAGAAAAACCACGCTGATGATAGTTATTTTCTCTATCTGGTCAAAAAAAGGTCAAAAAAGTTATTTGAAAAAATGACGTCATGAATTAACTTACACTTGGGGACTCATGTTCAGCTCAAAAAAATTCAGTATGGTTTTTTGAAATTTCGTTTAGGCCGTTTAATACTTAAGTTTCTCTTACAATATTCCTTTTGAAATATTTTTGTTTGTTTGTTTTGTTGACTAATTTTTAACTGATCATTTTTGATTTTTTTATTTAATTTAGGGGTCCAAAAACTTTAAAAATTGTGGCAAAATCTGAAAATAGCCATTTTTTGCAAGACAATGCAATTTCTACCACCTTCATTCTGATGTCATTATATTTTTGTAATTTTGCTTTACTCCTCCATTCTCTTACGGATTTAATTTCAAACAATTACGTCGCTTTTTTCCACCAGAAACAAGCATGACATGACGTCATCAAAAGGTCATTTTTTCTTCCAAAGTGATTATATAATCTTCATTCGAAATTTTTGGAGAAGGGACGTCAAATTTGACTGTAGGATAAGGTACTGCAAGTTTCACGTGGGTATCTTCTATGGTTTTGGAGTTATTTAGAAAATCCGGGAGGGGGAGCAGATTATGCCCCCCCCAGCGGGGCGCGGGTTAATAGTCGAGAGGCAAACCTCTGGACGTGGTCACTGGTCAACCTACCTTCATGTTTGTCTCGACCTTAAAATCTTCTCGGATCTGTATCGATCTCAGGGGTCCCCAATCGGAGGTTGGGGGAGGGGGCAAGTTGGCTCGTTTGCCCCCCCCCCCCCGTGATGTTGCGGGACGCTGATGTTGCCGTCACCGGGCTCTGCCTTGATCGGGGCTGACCATGACCGGGCACCTACCAGAAACGGACCCTTATCAAGAACACGCAAGGACCTGGCCCTCTTGTGACTGAACCCTCGTCCTGACTGAGCCCCATATCACGCCTTTGCTTAGCCAAGATCAGTTCAGAAACCTCTGACCTTATGAAAAAAGTTTTCAAACGCAGGCCAGTGTAATTAAATAGCGTTATAGTACCATTGGTGTCATACAACCATAGTTGAGTTCTCCTGAAAATATTAATGGGGCTGTAGACTACGTTGTTGTCGAGCCATCGTAACCCTCTCAGCAGCCCAGTATAGAACATCATTCGATCGGCTTGGTTCCGGTCTTGACTGAGCGCCCACATAGCACCCATTCATGTCGTGATTGTTGAGGTGCGCACTTAAAAACCCATATCCCCACTCTCATCTACATTCCATCTTATATCTCGTGATACAACTCTCTGAGCATTCCTGCGCGACATTGGACTCTGATTGTTGCCAACCAAAGGAGACGCTGTCTTGATATAGTCATGGTGCGAAGAAAGCTATTGCTACATCCGAGTAATTTTAAAGTATTCTACTTGAGATAATCATGCTTTGTACGACATAAGTGCGCTCAATGTCTTGCAATAAGGTCACATGCTCTGCGGTCGTTTAAGTGTGCAATCCCGATTAGAGCAATACTGAATCCTCTGCAATAAAATATTGTTAAGCCAATGAGATTTTGGTCACAATAATCTGTCGAGGCGTGTACATAACAATCCGATGCAGAGAATATCGTACAATATACTCGACCTGCTTATATAGAGAATTACGAGTGATTTCTACAAAGAAGAAGTTAATAGTGATTATATACAGCACAGTGGTAGGAGAGCGCGATTTAAGCATATAATAAATTCCGACACGTCGTGTAGCTGCATGATGTCACTCTCAGAAAAGGTGCTTCGATTTAGGTGTGTGAGAAGTTGTTAAGTCCCCTACACGCGCTTGTGTATGAGTGAGATTTTCAGCTCAGTGCAGTTATGTGATGCATGTTGACGGTGATACGTACATATATATAACCACTTCATCTTTCCATAGTGTGGCTTGTAACATGGTGTAGGTATGATCGCGACAACAGTTTGGAAGTT
Organism: Semibalanus balanoides; assembly: GCA_014673585.1. NCBI lineage: Eukaryota > Metazoa > Arthropoda > Thecostraca > Balanomorpha > Balanidae > Semibalanus > Semibalanus balanoides. The sequence continues at coordinate 65,889 of VOPJ01001028.1, forward strand.
AGGAGTCGACTATGTGGTCAGTATCATAATACATCGAGCGCTTATGATGGTTGTGATGTGATGGTCTAGGTAGGAGCTCATTTGCTGGACAGAGCACTCCTAACGTCAACCTCATAATGTCACTTATCGGCTATAGTGATTCTACTCAGAAGCGAGCGTATTCTTTCACACACTCTGCGATGAGGTGTACTTTTTGTTGGTCGTGGAAGGAATTTTTGCTCCACTCTCTCTGGACCAACCTAAGGGCACCACGAACATGACAAGCTTTCACTAGTCTTGTAAAATTTGCAACATGAGAGAAATCGTTTGGCATTTAAGACTATGTATCTTAATTATTCTCTGATTCCAAATACAAAAGAACTTCTTGAAGAGGCTCTTTGAGCGATCTGGACTCCACTCTACTCTATGGGGAATCCTTTGTGGCTTTTGAGAAAATTAATGACAGCGATTTCCATTTTACAGTCGAAGTAAATCTCTCAATATCCTATGAGCGAGTCGTGAAAAGAAAGATAATCCATTTTGATCTTGACCGCGTATGTTCAGATGCGTTGAGAACAATTTCCTGAAGCACACAAGAAAATTTGAGCCAAAAAGACTATGAGAGTGGAAAATTATGTAGAAAATGGTACGATATTGATTACTGTTTAGTATATGTAAGCAATAGTTATAATTAAAATCATGTATTTTTCGACAGTATTTATTCATGTCAGAATCAATACTACAATTAATAATATGGGAGTGTAAAATTCACTCCTAAAATGAAAAATGAGAGTGGAAAATTATTTACACTTGGGTGCCATTTCCCACCCAAATCGACACATTTTGGGACACTGTCCTCTTCTTAGCTTTTCAGCTCATGGTTTCTGTCACATGTATTGCTTTTGTGATCAATTTACCACAATGCCTCATATTTTCGTATTTGGCATGGCATTTTATGACAGATGACATGTATTCCCATTCTTACAATATGTTTGCAGGTCGTTGTAATCATCATCATCAACATGCTTAGCAAGAAAGACTTAGCCAAATTAATAAAACACTTAAAAAAGGATAAAGTTCTTCGAACACAGACGTTTTTGGCCTCAAACAAGCTGTCGGCGGACTCAGTGATAGAAAGCGATGGCGGCACGCTGCTGCACCTGGTGTGCAAGATGGCCGCCGAGAATGTGTTCTGGGCCGTGAGGCGAGGTGCCCGACCCAACAGCTACCTAGTTAAAGACAAACATGGCCGAACACCATGCCACTACGCTGCCATCAATCTCATCAAGACTTCCAAAATGTCTGGTGAGATATTTGCTTTGTTATCTTGTTTGTGGTCTTATGTGTCATATTATGATTTTCCGGTACCCTTTGGGAGTTTATGAACGTTGGCTTTGCAGTTGTTTACTTACCTATGGTATTTACTATGTATATACCATTCTGCTTTTATTTTAGGTTATTGCATGTTTTCTATGAATCATCAGTTATCATGTTTTGAATGGTGCGTGTGTGCGTGCGCGTGCGTGTGTGCGTGCGTGCGTGCGTGCGTGCATGAGTGCGTGCGTGCGTGCGTGCGTGCATGAGTGCGTGAATGCGTGCGTGCTTGAATGCGTGAGTGCGTGTGTGTATTGCTGCCAGTTCCTGAACGAACACTGTGCGGCCGAGTATCTTTGACGTTGCCCACACCGATCACATTCACACCGCCGCGTGTGTGCTGCAGTGTTCCAGAACATCATACAGCCGATGATCGATGACTGCGGCGACTGTCTGCACGTGCCGGACAAGGACGGTCGCACGCCGCTGCAGGTGCTCTCGGCCCACAGCGTGTGCGCCAGTATGCTGCGCGCTCAGCTGCGCAGCGTGCCCGCCGCCGGCCGGGTGCCCGACTCCTGGCACGACAAGATCTGGGCTGAGATGCAGTATGAAGGCGATCGATTCGACAGATACGACAAAGGTGGGTGGTTAATTCAGTGTAGAACATGTGGAATGACATTCGCAGTTCTTTTGTGCATAGTGATCTTTTGTCACCTTTCCTTGTCCCTGACATTTGCCAAAAATCTCAATTTTGCTCATGAGGGATATTTATGATACCTTTGAGAGCACTTTGGGTGATTGGTTGCAATAGGAGACTTCGTATGGAAAGTATAAATTGTCCATATACGCAAATAACTTGATTTTGATCTGACCGTGACCTGACATGTGATCTAAAAAAGGCAATTTCTAGTATGTTTTGGATGCGCCCCATAGAGAGCTTTTGAATCCGCCTTGCGCGTCGCGCTGCGATCATTGGTTTGGAAGATAACCAGGTGCGATATCCCCCCCCCCCGTATGGGCGTTCGGTCTGATGAATCCCAGTCAATGGCGAGTTTATATGGAAACAATACGAGTTCATTAAAATTGATAGACTTTGACTAACCACAGTTTTCGATTTTATGATTCTGGACATCACAAAATATAATTTGTCAAATCTCGTTGACAACCCTACCATAGTCAAATTGAATTGCTGTGCAGCCAATAAATGAGCAGGTTTGACTCACCTGAACAGGCTAAACGCCATTTTAAACATGTTTTATAAATTGATTTCTCGTGAACGTTGCTGAACTTCCTGGCGTTGGCATTTTGGATCTGCATTCGACGACAGATCTAGGTTCTTTTTCGTCCACTGCGATACACACCTCAGTGATTAGAAATCATTGATTGACAATAGAAGGGAATCGAAGCCAACCAGCCAGAAGTCGAAGAAAGCCAAAGTCGAAGCGGCACGATTTCTTTAATCATCGCCACCAGTGGTTCACTAAAATGCACCTGAAAAATACTTTGCTTACATGCTGCTCAAAACATATATAGCCGGAGTCGGAGTCGGCAAAATTTTACCGACTCCGTCTGGGGCCGAAATCACCTCCGACCGACTCTGACTCTGACTCCGCAGCTCTGCTGTAAACCCGCTGAGTGTTTCCTTAAAAGCCAACGGTTTACGGGTCACTTGGTTACCGGATCAACGGGATAACGAGTGAAGTTACCTCTAGCAAAATGTCAATGTTTTAACGGTTTAACGGGTGTGCGGGTTAACCAACCACTTTTGGTAAATACTGTGTTTGCGTCGATAATGAAAAGTAGAAGGAAAGACATGCGTGCATTGGCGACTGCTGCATATGGTGAACTGATATACCCATGTTATGCAACATATAATGTCCTCAACGCAAATTCACTACGTTCTTACAGCCTTTTGATGCCATCATGAGTGCTCGTTCTGACCGTTGTCTGTTTCTGATAGCCGAGATCGCTTCGTGTGACACCATCCGTGACTTCATTGCAGACTTTTCCGAGTACCTTTCGGATGACGCTGAGGACATGAGCTCGTGGTCGGAGCGCATGCGGAGTGAGCACAGCGCGCGCGAACGCTCCAGCCCGGCCCAGCCGTCCCCCGCCGAGAAGCGTCGCAAACGCAAGGAGCGTGAGGAACAGGCGCGCGAGCGGGTGCGTGCCGAGGACGCCGAGCGCGCTGATCGCCGCCGCCGCCAAGAGGAGGAGCAGGAGCGCGCGCGCCGCTTCCGCGAGGCGGAGGAGGAGCGCGGGCGCGAGGGCGAGGCCCGGCGCCAGGCGCGCGAGGAGGCGCGCCAGCGACTCGGGCAGACGCCCAAGGGCGCCTCTGCCAAGCTGTCTAAGGTGGTGCGTCGGTACCGGGCGCTGCAGCAGCTGGTGCACTCGGAGGACGGCCCGCTCGTGCTGGCCGACTTCAAGCCGCTGGGCAGCATCACGCAGCAGGAGACCAGGAGGCTGGTGGAGTCGGGCGCTGAGAACCCGTCCGAGCGGCGCCGCGCCGTCCGCGACATGCTGCGACTGTGGCACCCGGACAAGTGCATGGCCAAGATCGACCGGCGGATGAAGAGGGATAATGACAAGGTCAAGGCGCTGGTGGTGTCGTTCGTACAGCTGCTAAACCAGCTGCTCTGATCGGGTCGGCCGGACGACAGGACGTGTGGTGGTGTTTAGGATAATCGCTTGGCTGACGTGGTGATACATGTTGGACGGTCCGGGAGAGGAAGACAGCCGTTTTGGGGGCGTCACGCCGGCCGGTGCGGGACTGATACCTGATGATGTGTGCTGTGATGAGTGTCACGAGCCGGCGGCCTGTGGGCGGTGCCGTGCTGCTCGTGTGCAGATGCCTGGAGCTCATGACGTTACATGTTATGTGAGCTTGTGTCCACTGCCCGCTGTAGCACTATTTGGGGATAGTCCTGACTGCAGCGACGACTGTTGAATATATCTCATTCTATGCTGACTTCCCCTTTTTTCATATCCTGTCCATGTGCTCGTCTCAGTTAATGCCATCACATTGGAGAAGTCAGTTAAATTGATATTAATTATATTATTATCACTGTTGCGTATGTCAATCTATCTAGTGTACTTTTGAAAACTGTGTTGCATATTTGATAGTCTGTATCATTAGGAAGCCTTTTCAACGCAAAGTGATCCCATGATTGTATCATGCTCTGCATACGTGGGGGCGATACTGTGTCATTCATTTCGATCTTTGTCTAACCGCCATCCTGCACTGAGCAATCAAAGTATTCCCTATATTCTTGTAAAATTAATGCGACGCTGGCGCCTCTCTGGCGACGAATGCGGAACGGTGTCCGTCGCTGTTTGCTGTTGGCTACATATTTTTTTTATCGAAAATAACCCTGTGCTAATATATTCGTATTCCTGAATATCAATGCTTAGCGATATGAACCATACCTACGAACAAGCGCACCACAAACGCAGCCTAAAATGTGAACAGTAGGTTGTCACCTCCCCATGAATGACTCACTGCATCAGCATAGCGGACGGACTATGCAGTACCTAATCTGGCCTGGATGTCGGGGATCAGTGGTGATACTCAGCGCAACAGCCTGCTATCCCAATCCCCAGGCTCGATACCAGGATGGGTGTTCTCTGAAGATTCATTTAATACCGTTTAAGTGACGGGTGGAGATGCATGCGCTTGTTTGCGATAGCTTAAGTGCGACCAAAATTAACTATTCAATCAACGATCCTGGACGGGGTTCCGATGACGTCGCCCGGTCGGCGGGTCGGGTCGCTGCCGATCGCAGCCGGTCGCAGCCGATCGCTGCGACATGTCGACCGTCAAGTGCTAGAGCGCTGTAACACTGACTAAACTGTGATGGATAACAATGTTAAATTGTTGCATATAATGTCATAAAGGGACGTAAAAATAACGCATACGTCCAATGAATCAATCAGTACATGGTGTATTCGTCTAGTAAGCATGCCAACGTCACGTCGCGCCGGGCCACCGTCGACATGTTGACTGGGTAGTTGAATCAGCAACGTTTGTCGCTCTGAGGCAGAGGCGCAGCCAGGGGCGGGGGGAATTGACCCTACAATCAGGGAGCCCACCGATATTCGCCCAGATATGCCATTTGCATTAGCTAAAAGGCTATCAAAAAGCCAAAGAGGAGCCCTCAAACCAGGCGAGGGGTCACTCTGGTGCATGCAAAGCAGGCCAAAGGTTAAAAGTGAACGTCCGTGAAGCTAGCGACTTATTCAGCGACGGATTAAAAAATGGCCCAAAACTTGGCTCAAGATCAATATTGTCACGATCACGAATATGACCATTATTTTGCAGTTCAATGTCATCTTCAAGGTCAAAATCTGAGGTCAAACGGCCAGGAACGACGGGTGCAGCATAACGTCTTGAATTTATCGGATCCTTTCCAAAATGGTCTCAAATGATAGCCAGGGTCAATATCTAACGCCGAGAACCTACCCTTAATTTTGAACTTTGACCTTGGAGGTCAAAATCGAGGTCAAACGACCAAAAACGACCAGGTACAGCATAACGTCCCGAATTTATTGTCGGATCCTTTCCAAAATGGTATCAAAAGATAACCAGGGTCAATATCTAACGTCCGTGACCGTAACCTCAATTGTTAAATTTGACCTTGGAGGTCAAACGACCAAAAACGACCGAGTACAGCATAACATCCCGAATGTACTGTCGGATCGGATCCTTTCCAAAATGGTCTCAAATGATGGGTAGGGTCAATATCTAACGTCCGTGATCCTAACCTCAATTTTTGACCTTTGACCTTGGAGGTCAAAATCGAGGTCAAACGACCAAAAACGATCGGGTACAGCAAACCCCTGAATTTAGTGTCAGATCCTTTCCAAGAGGGTCTCAAAAGACAGCCAGGGTCCATATCTAACGTCCGTCTCCTTAACCTCAATTTTTAAACTTTGACCTTTCACCTTGGAGAAAAAATAGAGGTCAAACAACCAAAAACGATGGGGTACAGCATAACGTCCCGAATTTATTGTCGAATCCTTTCTAAAATGATCTCAACTCAAATGATAGCCAGGGTCAGGGGCGTAGGAACTTAATTTGTAATGGGGTTGCACCGGGGCTGACCATTGTGACACTATCTTTTTTATTGTGGCGCAGAAATTATAAGTCTTAAATATATAGCAACTCATGTGGTTTAATATTTTCCTACCACAAGCCACTGTTTACAAACTATTGGTTCAATAGGTGGCACTTTCTCAGATAAAAAACTATCGGCT